>VKOC01009330.1:0-22128 GCA_009364415.1 Spea multiplicata | reverse complement strand
GAAATCAATGTATTTATATAAATGCTGCTTTTTTAAAAAAATATTTTAATGCACAGGTCTCCCGTACAAAGGTAAATGCTTTTTAAGTTTTGTCCTTGGTTTACCGTATTCTGACTTTTAGGCATTCTCCAACCACTTTGGGCCACTGATGCATGTTTCTCTGATAATTGTACGTATAACCATGACCTCCAGCTGCTCAGAAGATCGTTTTGCACCACGCACAAAGATCTTCTGAGCAACTGGAGGTCATGGTTATACGTATAATTATAAGAGAAACATGGACGCACACATTTTTCTGGTGGTGGTCCAAGATTCAGATTCAGCTATCTTCTGAAGACTATTGTAGACTTGTCCATTTGGATTCTGTGTCGTGCATTCTTTTGAATCTCTGATAACGAGGGGGAACCCAACGAAACAAACAGTAAAACCATAAAAATTTTGTTAATTTGTTTCCCTGCTATACATGAGTCATCTCTCCCTCTCACACAATATCTGGGACGGTTGTCAGTAAAAATAACATGTTACTTTTTCTGGGGTCAAACAGGCTTAAACAAGGTATGAATATCGGTTTTTAATGGGCTTAGAGGTTCACTCTCGCTGCTTGAAATGTAATTTGCCTGAGGCCGATCTTCTGCACGGCTTGTGGTCTTGCAGCTCTATTACCCCATTTTGGGATGCCCTACAAACCTACATTAACGATACTCTGGGCATTCGTTTTGTACTATCTGTTGAGTGGGCTGTTTTTGGCATATTCCCTGACCACATTCCCCCACCTGCAGCGAGGGCTAAATTTCTCTTGCTCATACTCTCCGCAGTGGCAAAACGGGCAATATTGTCCCAATGGATTGCCCCTCAACCTCCGTTGCTTCCTCTGGTTCTGTCGCGACTGCAATTTTTGTTTCATATGGACTGGCTTGAAGCTGTCCTTCATAAGGAGAGCAAAGTCAAATATCTTTTCAGTCGCTGGTCCCCATATATCGCAACACTAGATAACGCCACCAGGTTGTCCCTGTTTCAAACGTTCAATACCACGGAGTGGTATTGTCTTCAGGTTCTCAGAGGTATTCGGCCCATACCGGGGTTCTAATCTCGTTGTGAGACGGGTTGTATCTGTGCTGTTACCCGGTGTTCTGTAATTGAGGACGTGTTTTTCCCTGCACTGCATGTGTTTTTGGAATTGTGCATTACTATGCATTTGGTCTGCCACCATGTCTCTCTATGTCATTGTTTTTTCTGTTTGTATGCTTTGTCTTCTCCATGTAATAAAGAAGTTTAAAAAAAAAAAAAACAAGGTATGAATAGTATTTTATGGCAGCATTCACAGAAAATGTTGAAAGTCCACACTATAACAGGTGCTGTTTATTAAGTTTAGCAAATGCAAACTTCCTAGAAAACAATTGAGGGCAGGGTACAAGAGGTTACATATAGCAAAAGAAAAAAAGTCCAATGCCAAAACAATTCTACCTCAGATCACTCTAAAACTAAACATATTAATAATATATTTAAAAATCTCAACTAAGAAGCCAACAGAGGAGCAGATGAGGAAAATCAAAATCTTTTCACATATCCACCACCCTCATATTAAAATAAGTCTTCCATATATTAAGTAAAACGTTATTACATTAAATAAAAGTAAAAGTATTTGGGGGAGCATAATTAATATGCAAATGACAATTAGCCTTTTCAGTTCCTGTAAGAAAACCTCTCTGTGCATTTACCTCTACATAAAAGCAAGGATTATATTATAATTAAGAGCAGCTTCTGTTGCAGGCACTGTGTGTACACTACACCCCCTTCCCTTTTTCCTGTCATGTTTTGTTCTCTGAAGAAGGATATTGTCTCCCATACTGAATCTCTCTTGACTCATGGTCTCAGCATCTGCTGATGGAGATCAGAGGAGACCAGAAAATGGCTGGAGAAGATAAATGAGCAGGTTAAGGGGCGAGATACACACAGACAGGACTTGGGAACACAGAGAGAGGCATGTCAGAATTAACCCCCACTCGCATTTTATCCAAAATGACAGGACACAGAATTTTGCCTGAAAATCAATTAAGCCAAAAACTATACAAAAAAAATTGTCCAACATTATTTTTGGCCTTGTGCACAAGTCTAACCACTGAGCCATTCACAAGATGAATATATGCAGTACAAAATTTTGTAATTCCATCATGTCATATTTATATATCTTTGCACTGCCACATCAATAAAGCGGAGTGGTTGGTTAACATTTTCTATAAATATTGTTATATTTGGAGCTAATAGAGACATTTCCCACTGCCACCTAGAGCTAAGTGTATGGATAGGTCAGGTGGGCATGTGCCATGTGGCTCAATGTATTTAGAAGCTGGCTTTACCCAAGTCCATTCCTATGTGTGTGAAATAATTCCTAATGCTGTTGTTGAAATAAGTTTATCATTACCAGATATAGTAATACCAGAACCACAACCAAACTCATAGAAATATTTAACTGGTCACTCTGTATAAGAAAAAACAGATTCACTAACAAGAAAATACATTATGCTATGTTTTAAAGGCACAAAAGATTACAGCACCAATCATAATTAGTTCCATCCAAGAAGATAATGCTACATGGCTCATAAAAAAGGCTCAGTTTAGTATAAGCTTAACAGTCAATTACCAATTACACATATCAGTAGTTTTCTGCCAGTGTTATGATCATGCTAAAAATTATCATCCCACCCATATGATAATCTGTACAAAGGCCACCAGATTGTAAAATCCATTTATAGCCAACAATACAGTCTCCCTGCTTCAATTAAAATCTCAGTCACTGCGTTCTGTGTAATAAAATAAAACCTATATTAAACTAAACCATTTAAAGTAAAGCACGTGTAAAGGAACAGTCATGTCATGTATGTTTACATACGCAAAATGAGTAATGATGCAATATCTTCTAATTGATTAGATATTAGCTAGTTTATCAAATCTAGCCAAATCCGATTGCAGAGAAATGATGTCTAATTTACACTGCATTAATTTACCTAGTTGTGTTTCAACACAGAGACATGGCTTTCAATATCTGCTGCAATATACACACTAGAATAAACACACTAGAAGTGATCCTGGCACAGAACCCTTATAGACTCCACTCACGGGTTTAGTCCAGTTGGAGAAGGCTTCATTATCATCAACCCTCTGAATTCTCCTTGGGCCAGTTTTTAATCCTTTTACAGAAATATTGTTCTGCCTTTATGTGGATCTGTATCAACTGCTTTAGCAATATCTAAATAAATCAACCACCGCAATTTACATTTTACTCACCTCTTTATGGAGTGCGAGTGCAGGTAAAAAAGGCACAGACACAAAAGAAAATTAAAACGGTTGTCCTCTCCTGATCGCCACTGACCAATGTAACAAATTCAGATTTTAATAAACTAATAGGTTCTTTTTTATTTTTTGTTTGCGTATTTGTATTTTTTTCAATAATGCCATTTTCTACTTTGTTTAAGAAAAAAAACGTTCTGTTAAGCTTTTTATTTGTCTCAGTTATATTTTATATTATATGCTTTTTAGTGCATTTTATTGTTTGAGGATAGTCCACTCAGCTTCAGTACTTATTACTAAAAACGATTCATCCCAGTCAATGAGTAAGGTTTATACTACAGGACACTGAAAAAGTGTTCACTCTTTAATTTAATTTAATTTTTTAATGTGCAGATTTATATGTGTTTCGTGCCACCATGTAGCTTTAACAGGTTTACAGAACAGCTAATACTAGGAGGGTTTATTGTTTGCTATTTATTAAAATTAATGTAAGAGTATTATTATTAAACCTACAGTGTGTAGGTATTTGCCTGGATGTTTTATAAAATACTTTTGACTTGATAAAGGGAAGAATCCCGATAGTTTGTCATTTCAAAAAATGTATTACAAGATTCTGCAACATCATGTTACTTTGCTAAAAAAACATATATTTTTTGTTGATGATGCTCTTCTAATTTCTTTTCTCTTGACATTTTCCCTATAAGATAAAGAGCACATGGGCGACGGGGAAATAACTGAAAATATATATTTAAGTGAACCACAAGTGGTGTATCCCAAAATAACTTAAACAAACACAAGATGAATTTTCAGGAAATTGCAACACTTTTTTTCTTTTGTATGGTTGTCATGAAAAGTCCAATTGTTAAGAAACAATGTCACAGATTCACTAAATTTGTTAGAAACATTGAATAACATTAAATCTGAAAGTAGTGACATGTTTTCCAGGAGTATAATCACAGACTGATAACAGGGTCTGATAACCGACAGCTGGGTTTTCACCATGTAGCCTCAAGGGCCACCAGTGGAAATATCCTGACCTCTGTCAATAATGATGTGGTAAAACATTAATCACATGTACCTTTTTTCAGCTTTATTTATTTGTGTATCACTGTTATTTGATCAATTATTTGATGGGAGAAAAGTGCCATCCTCGTGGTCACAAACAGCAATCATTTGGATGATGGCATAGAACCTACTTTGTCATGAAAGAGGCAAAGTTCTGCGTAAGGGGTAGCTGCCCATGACCCTTGCATATTTCATGGACCTTTGGTCATTTATGAGGAAGCAGAGGAGATATGTAGAGGAGGGGTGACTGAAGTGGAGGAAGAACCAGGAAGGCTGATGAGTTAGGTTATGACTGTTGGAGAAACTGTGGTGGCCGAAGGCAGAGGCTTACCAAGGACCTGTTACTAATAAACATGACGTAACCGTTGTTTAAGCCTTCTTGCATTCACCACTTAAGACGGTTAAATACATTTCCTGCATAGAGATTTGCTATACAATCATACAATCAGCCCTTACACAATGTTACAGAGCATGCGCCTAGCATGTAAAATCTTGCTTGTTGGGCAGATAGATCTGTAATGTTAGCAATACTTCAAAGCAACAGCTTTCTTCTGTAAATGTTGTTCCTTGCAGTGCCCCTTTACTGATATTGTGTTTAATAAAAGTTGTCTTAATTTCCCAAGCTTCCCATACATATCATTTTACTAAGCTTTTTATGTTTATGTTCCAGGCTAATTCCACTTTTGGACTAGCACTACGTTTATAAAGCATAAACTTCCCAAAGCTACTCTGTTGGTACTCTTTTCTACTGGTGCAATATTTATTAGCCTAGATATCCCATAAACCCCGTCAGAACAGCCAGTCAAAAACAACCAGATCAGCATTTCTCTTGCTTCGAATAAACAGAGTAATTATGAAATCACAGATTTACCAGCGAAAGCTTTTTATATATAATAGAAGTCTACACCGAAAATAAATATTCTCTACTCAGCAAAATTAGATATCTATTTGAAATTTAAATCAAAGCTACTTTGTAATTCCGCAGAAAACCGACAAACATAAAAATCCACTTTTTTGCTTATTTTATATCGCCTTATAAAATTTTAACTACATTTTCAAATGTAAATATTTAATGTTATATTTTGGTACCTGTTTGTAGTTTGCCATTTAAAGGGTTCTGTTTTATTTGCTAGACCAGCTGTGATATATATAACAAACAGCTCAAAATTTATTGTCTGTAGATGTAGATCGGCTTTTATTGTGATTTCAAAGCAATACTTTGGTAATTGTTAGTTCTATTTTCCCTTTTAGCTTTATGTTGAATGCCTTTTGTAAAACTAAGGACACCAAAACATTGTAATAATTCAAAACTGCTTTTATGTCGGCCTCCAATTATGAGCAATCTAATTTTTTCATGTGAATCTTGTGTGTTGGCAATTGTAATAAAAGTCTTAAAAGAGGTTCTCGGATATCTTTTTATTATAAAAGATCAATATTATATCCATTAGCATGACAGCTATTTTAGTGGTTCTGGATTTTGCAGATATAACATTATTTTAAGATTTTTAATTAATGAATTATCCGGGATGTGTATTGGCATGCGCGTTATGTGCTCTGATGTCACCACAGATGCATAACCCTCAAATTAATGATGTTTTCCTGCTTAAGGTGTGACCAGAAAGCAAACTTACTTATTATGGCAGAATATTGCTATATAATGGATTGGCATATCATTTTGGTATGGTATTATATCCACTTATATTTTCTACATGCTTATTAATTCTTTTTTTCATATTTTATACAATAATATTTAAAGAAAACAAACATTTCTAAGTGAGATAAAGTAAGAATAATTAAAATAACAGGAAGAAATCTTCAAAGCAGATCTGTCACTTTTCCCAGTATAGCCACACTTGTATAAGTTTAAATATAGCGTGACACTATCCATCTTAGTTTCCCTTTCTCGGCATTGGTATGATTACTGCCCCAAATGTTATGCTTCTGATTTTGTGGGTTTGTTCAGACAGTGTTTGGAAGGGTGGGGTGAGAAAAAGGGAGATAACTTCATGAAAGGACATTGATTAGATAATTCTCTGCTAAAGTGGGACACAGGCTTCACGTGATGACCTTTTAAACTAAATATCTTCCCAATATTTACACTGATGATCAAATAAAAAGTGCAATTCATTTACTTATTGTAGAAATTTTGAGTGTTGTAGTAATATGAACTAACAGCTACGGGCAAGACATTTGTAATTAGAGTAGGGGGTTAACTGCAGAATGCAAATGAAGAATACATATTAGCTTATCCATACAGTTTTATGCACTAGATTCGTATGAATTTAAATTAATTTGAAATTTGCCAATTTGTTTATTTCATACGATGTCTAAAAATGAGAAGGGCCAAACTAAACAAAGCAGAGAGCTCTGAATTTTACTCATTTCTACACTAAATTATGCACTAAATTTCTACACTAAATTATGCAAAATTTTGTGTCGAAGTAATCATGTTCTGTATGAGTCTCTAACATCGTTATGGAGGAATTTTGGCCCACTCTTCTTTACAACATCGCTTCATTTCATTGAGGTTTGCAGGCATTTGTTTATGCACAGCTCTCTTAAGGTCTCGCCACAGCATTTCAATCAGGTTGAGGTCTGGACCTTGACTGGGCCATTGCAACACCTTGGTTCTTTTCTGCCATTCTGTTGTAGATTTGCTGCTGTGCTTGGGATCATTGTCCGGTTGCACAACCCAATTTCGCCACAGCATTAGCTGTCGGACAGATGGACTCATATTTAGAATACTCTGGTACTTTGCTTACCTTAGCCATGCTGCCATGTTCTTTTTAATGAGAAGATGCTTTCTCCTGGCAACTCTTCCAAACAAACCATACTTGGTCAGTATTTTTCTAATTATGCTGTCATGAACATGCTAAATGAGGCCTGTAGAGTCTGAGAACTTGGGGTGAATTTGTTGGGACGTCCACTCCTGGGAAGATTGGCAATGGTCTTAAATGTTTTCCACTTTTGAATATTCTTTTTCACTATAGAATGATAGACCTTACATTGTTTGGAAATGGCTTTATAACCCTTTCCAGCTTGATGGGCAGAAACAATTGCTTCTCTAAGATCATTGCTGATTTCACACACCTGAATGTTCCAGGCCAGCAAACTGCTAAACCTTCAGCTTTCATAGAGGTGGTCACACTTGCTGATGATCAATGAATCATGGACATTTGATTAGCAACACCTGTCTGCTACTTAGCATCTTAATGCCTATGGAAGGGTGTACTTTTTCAGACATGGCTTCTCCATTTTGGCTTTATTCTTGTTGAATACATACCGTATTTGCTCGATTATAAGATTATAAGCAAATGCTCTGAAAAATACCCCTCGTCTTATAATCGAGGTCGTCTTCTAATCAGACCTCAAAAAAAATTCTGCTGGGGCCAGGCTGCTTACCGATGCTTTGGCCGCGAGCAGCGTCTCTTCTGCTAGAAGCAGGAGAACAGGAAGCTAGCATCTTCCTCATGTAATTCTCCCTCCCCCCTCCCTCCTCTGGGGGCGGGGCCAGAGAAGTTGCTCGCACAGCCGGGCCCCTGCAGAAGTCTGCAAGTGAGAGATCTGCAGTTCAGGTAAGGGGGTGGGGGAGGGTTTTTGTGATTAATGTGTGAAGTATGTGTGATTAATGGCATGAGTATTTAAATGTTTGTGAATGAGTGTGTGTGTGATAGCATGGATGTGTAAGGGGTGGGGATTGTAGCATGGCATAGGGAGGCTGTAATCACACTACTATCATCCCCAGGTTCCAGCATGTACTGGCTGCCTTGGCTTGATAGGAGTGTGATTGGTGTTAGCTGTTAAAATGCATTTCTGCAGATATATATATATATATATATATATCTGCAGTATTTTACTTATGGGGCAAAGTGGCAAGCTCAAAGATGTGCATGTAAATTTGGGGCAGGGTTGGCAACAAAAGGAAATAAAAATAGGGGTAGTCATATTCAGGCTTTTTGTTTTTTTCCTAAATTAATATTTTGATTTTGGGGGGTCGTCTTATAATCAGGGTCGTCTTATAATCGAGCAAATACGGTATATATCAAACCGGCAAGCTTTACAGTTATATTGTCTTAATTATTTGCCTGCTACATCAGTTTGTGTTACTGTTATATTTCTCCATGGATCAAGCCACAAGTTAAAGAATTCGTATAATAAAAAAAAAAGAAACGTGGATACTGATTTCATAAAGGCAATGTATCAAGCTATTTTCTACAAATAGAATAATGCTTTAATAGTGCTAGTCCTACAATTGCATTAATTGATGATTAAAACATACTGCTTTTATAGTATCCTCCTGATTTTGTGATCAGTTGTCTTGTATTATGAGAGTGAGATGGTTCTGCATGGGATTATCATATATAAAAAAAAATGAGATCATTTGGAACACCGTGTAAGCAATAAATAAATAAAAAAATCAGTGTTTTAGTGTGAGCATGGAATTCCAGTTGTATCTGTAAAATATAATATCAAACCTAAACTAAGAGCTGACACAAGAGCCAATGCTACTTGAACAAAGATATATACCTAGTTGTATTATATAGTCATTACTTGAAATGCTTGAGCTGATTGTTTATCAGTTTATAATATTTTTCTTCCAACAAACTGCTAATTGACACCTTAGGTACCTTGTCCATAAGATAACAGATAGATCTTCCATTTGTGGACGACGTTTGATTTACCTTGCTGTTATAATGTATTGCTTCTGTAGCCATGTCTTGCAGGTAAGTTTCTTAACATCCTAGGAATTAAAAGATAAAGAAAAATGTAATGTAAAAACAATTGTATTTGTCTCTACAGGACCTGGACGGGGCATGTTTTAACAACATAAAATTCAAGCTCAAATAGAGCCGCACCAACCCAAATTGTTGCCAGCTGCCACATCATCCATCATTTTAATCTATGTCAACTGTTTTGAAAGAGTTACTCATAGAGCCATACAAATTTGTTGGTGCTATATAAATACAAGTTAATAATAATAATAATAATAATATAATATAATCATAGGTTGTATTATATATTGCTGGCCTCACAAAGGTAAACGTGAGGCTTTTAACTTTATGTAACGGAGCTTATTTTGTGGCTCCTCTGGTGGTTCAGGTCATTTTTTGTTGTTAACTAATAAAAAAATCTTTGCTGCATTATTAGAAATGTATCTTTTACCTCTCAGTTGGTCAAACGGTCACATCCATACTTGAATTTCTTGTTTGAATCACACGGGATATGATATCTTAGGGAGATTTTAAATCGATGAGTACTAGACTGAAAATGTTCTGTACAGTCAACACTTATATATATAATATACATATATAATATGTACTGTGGTCACTACCAACTGTTTCATTATATGTAATGACCCTTGAGGAACCATAGTAAAGACTTTTGTTGTTTTCTGTTTTTCTGTTGTTTTTTTATAGTTATGTTCTTTTCCAAACCATTATCCTTTATGTCTGAATTCTTATTTAGGCATGTGAAGGTACCATGTAGTATAAGGTCAGGCCGAAAATTACTCTAATTTCATGGATCTGCAAATGAAATAATAAGACTGAGGAGACTTGTACAAATGAGTTATATAAAACATTATATACTCATTGTATGTAACTAAAAAGACACATATGAAACTTCTATTTGTGAAAAACGGTCTTCCTTTTTTGATTTTTTTAACAAAGCTTGCCCGTTTAACTACATTTCAGAGGTTACATGTGTCCTAGAGCCATAATTCTGCTGTTGTTTTAGGATTATAACATCAACCCATTCGCATTATGAATCACAACGTAGCATGCCAAGTTTTGCCCCTAAGAAAAACCCGCTTATACTAATGGCCCTTGAGAATTAAAGCCTGACATTCTTGTTTAGGGGAAACAATAAAAAAAAATATCTATTCCCAGTACCAAATATTTTGCCAGAGTCTTCAGGACATTCTGTGGTGAAAGTTCATACTTGAAGTGAAGGGTAAGCACATACTTGCAAAGGAACGAGCAGCTGGTACATCTGTGTTGATTGTTTCGGTACATTAAATTGTTCCAACTAGTTATTTGAATTGCATCTGGTAACAATTTTTTTTTTCTGGAGCTAAGGGCACCGCAAATTATAGGTCAGGCATAGGTCAAATTTCAGCATTGTGACTGACAGGCCTACAAATCACTTATGCCACTACCAGCTTCTTCTGTAGACATCTATCATTTTAAAGGAGCTCATTATTTGTATGCAGTGAAATAATGTATTAGCGTGATCAAAATCCATGCCTGTAGTCCGATTTCCAATGGGTAGCATGACAAGAAATCCCAGGATTCCTGCCCAGATCATATTAAAACAGTTATGAATCATAGCAAGGTTTATGAGATTTTTAAGCGGAACTGTCACCTTAACAGATAAACAGACAGACGTACACATTAATTTATTCCATTAACCAAATACAAACATTTTGTTTGGAGATATTTGCTTTAAAGTAATTATTATTTTACCCCTACTAACATAAGCTTTGCTGCTCCCACACGAAACAACATGCACATAAGGTGTATTTATATATCTGCTATACGGACACAGGGCTCCATTTTTATGGACCCCGGGTAGAGTTTATATGGAATATACAGGAAATAATTAAATTACATCAAATGTATTTTAACCTGAAACAAAAATATAGTTATATAATATGAATAATCAATCACAATACGTCTTACAATGTTAATAAAGCATAGTGGTGCAGATACAAAACCTAATCAAAAGTAATCAATGAAAACACAAAATCTTACACTGGGTAGGTAAGGCCAACTTAGATGAGTATAAAGATTCAGATAAGAATTGGGGCATTATGATAGCTTGTATTTAGCAGAGAGTAACAGATTTAGGATAGGGCATGGGTTATGGCAGCAGATTTCAAGCCTGGATAAAGTTAATGAGAGTATGAATTATCCCCGCCAAAATGTGCATTGTGAAATTTTGTTTGATTGGCAAGATGTTTTTTTGTCGAACAGATGCTTGTGATCAGAAATGCATGGGCTTCTAAAGAGGATATATGCACAAAACAATGTGCTATGAAGAATACCACTACGTCTTAGTAAAATGTACTTGATACATCAGTTACAAGCCTTTGTTTGTAGCAGCTTTGTAGTAACCATACTCATTTGAAAGTGAAACATACAACACCATGGATATCAAGAATTTTTTTGCACATTATGTATGTGAGGATTGTTTGTTTTGTATATTGTCTTTTATTCTTGTTTTTTGGATAAAATGTAATAAAGAAAAAAAAGAACACTATAATAAATATGCAATAAACTGTATTTCAGCAAGGAATTTCAGTTTCCCTGGCTAATATTCTTCTAATTATTCAGTTACACATTTTACTCAAAATAAGCAACTTAGCACCTTTCTGCCACCCCCTAAATTACTTCCAAAGACTTCCAATCAATATTATACTGTCTATTAGTCGCTATTACCTTTAATTTCTCCCCACTGAGCTTTTCCTCAGTCTGTCTTCTGTGGACTTCCCCCTTTTTTCCTACTTTGATTCTTGGTCTTTGCAGAGGAATCCAAAATATATTTTAGATACATTCAATTCTATTTACACTTTTAGGTGAAAACAATGTAGGAGAGTAAATGTGGTTTTTACATTAATTTAGAGAAATACAATGTTATTCATACACAGGTAACACATATTGTATGATATGTGGCATTTTTAAAGTGCCAACAGAGGCCACTGAATGTGAAGAGTGAATCCGTGAGTTTGAGGGCTTTCAAGAAAAATAGTTTAATCAAGCTTTACATATTCTTTCTCTCCCTTTCCATCTATTAATAAGAAAAAATGAATATAGCTTTATTGGTCCTAGAGACAATGCAGTGCTTAGTCAAAGTCGACTCTTTTTATTGAGCCAACGTAGAAGGAAATGCAAAGTAACCTAAGTGTTTAAGACCTCAGAAAGATGTGGCAACAGAACACTATCTCCTGTAATAGTAAGAAGTAGAGGTATAATCAATTACACATCTTAACTATGGCTGTATGGCTAATAATCAAACAGCTATTATCTATACTACATATATCAGTACTTGCTGGTCCAAAACCTTACGTATTATATAATTGACATTTTCTATGGTGCTTTTAGTAAATATATGCATTTCACCTTATGTCAGAGTGATATAACTCAATGATATATTAATTATGTTTAGTAGTAATTCTAATTGTTTTTATTTGGGTTTGGGGCAAACTATCGTATTGAGATATAGTTCTATTAATTTAAAATGAAGCGGTTTTTTGGGTTTTTCATACAAGTGGCATGGAAAATATCAGTGTGACATGATCATCCAACTTGAAAATAAGTCCTGCTGATTCAAAGGCTCAATAATTAACAGGTAGCCATCCATTATTAAGAAGATAAAACAGATCGTGCTGTGCTGTGTTTGTTCTTTAAAAAGGTTTCCATTGATAATTAAAATAATGAGACATTTTACATTATTATTATAACTGGTTTACATAAGCAAAAGATTTAACAGATTCCTGCAACTTGACTTGAATTATCAAGCAACAACATGTCTTTATAGAATATTCTAATCCATTTGATCCATATAACTTTCTTTAGGTTTATGTGACACAAACCATAGAAATAGTATAACCAAATTATAGAAAAGGAGCAGAGCAGACACTGTATGAATAGGCACAAATAACATAAAAAATAGCATATATAGCATATATTTTGTATGTATAATTATTATTTTGTTTTATATGCAAAACAAAATGTGTATGAATGTATAAGTATTATAATTATTAATCAACTAATAAGAAAGAAAACAAAAATAAGTAAGAATGTCCCAGCTACTTTCTGGTCTTTTAAAATGGGTAAAGATAATATAGCCTGAAGAATTATGGGTGGCAAAAACCATAATAAACATAATCATGAATTATTGTACGTTCTGCAATGTGTCGTAAAAGTCCAAAACAAAACAAAATATTAAATGTATTTTTATAATATCAAATAAAGGGGTTCGTATCTTCAGAACAGAGTAATACAGATACCATTTGAATTTATCCAGATATTTGCAAAAGATTTCATTAATACAATGTGAACTTTAAGGAATATCCATGCTGTAGATTTTCAGACTTGACGTTCTTCGTCCACTAAAGATTCTCATGGAAGCAAGAAAATCCTGTTGTGAAGCATATGTCTATACTGTCAAATGTATAATCTGGATGGGACTCATGAGCGCCACATGTATGTATTTTCATTAAAACATGTAGATTATTAATTTCTAAACTATATCTTTGTATTGGTCATTGTAACATACTTTGGTGTCAGTGACAAGGTTTATAAAAGTCATGGGGATTTGGGGCTATGGTATGGCTACCACAAAGCTAGGTGCTGCCTACTTCATAAGAACAAAGACCAAAAACAGCTGTGAACCCCTAAAACATTATTCTCTTCAAGATGAAACTAGTGGCCCTAAACCAAAGTTGTTTTGTCTTTAGACATGCCTATGTCATGTTTGCGTTGTCTTAGTCTATATTTCATACATGTGCTATTACACACGTATATACATTTGGCAGTATTTAATTAGTTAATTAACATATGAAGCTCTGCCTCCATTTAATCAATATGATAATATCACATTGGATCTGTAAACTCTAGATTGATTTCAACAACTTTTAGCAGCAGAAAATGTCATGAATATAAAACTAATTTACTTCCCGCTTTCAACGGTCTTAGTTCAAATTAAAACTAAATGGCTGCAACCACTTGAGAATTTTCAAGCAGGGACCTATTTAACCCTTTGCTGTAACAGACAGATTAACATGTTTTGCATTGTAGACCATAGAAAACTGAATAAACAGTCATTTGGAATTAAGACAACATTTTTTTTGTAACAGGGTTTTGGGCTTTATTTCCTTTCTATCTTTTCCCAGGATCTTCTTTTTCAGAAACACGTAATTACCATCTCCATTCAGTTTTCAGCAGGCTGGTGCATATATATTTCTAAAGTGTTTTGAGAAAGGTGTGATCTTTTAAACCAACGGAATCATTATCAATGCAAAGTATCTCCCCTCTTCTTTTTTCCACGTTCTTTTATGGTCTGACTTGCCTCTAATCTCTCCATGAAAGAGTATAATACATAGATTGTTCCGTTTGGAATTTTGGCAGCTCCTTCAAGATTTGAATTTTAGCACTTCCTTTTGAATAATGATTTATTTTTTTAACCACGTGATTTACATAACACAATGTAAATTTAACAAATACAATTTTGTATGAAGTAATACAAACATTTTAGTCACCAATTTGCAAGTAAGCTTACATATTGGTCACTATTTAGTCTATAAGAGTGCTTTATTGTGTAATATATACTTTTCAATTTTAATTTGAGTTTTTGTAGCCCTTTAGCAAGATTTCTATTAATTTTTTTAATTTTATTTTTTGTACTCTTGTATACTGCCTTATATTAAATGATTATATATTATTATATTTAACGTTATTGTTACTGATTTATGTGGATGTGGGTACAAGTAATAAATAACTAAACAAAAATAAAATGTTATAGTGTCATACCCCCCTCCCAGGTCCCAGCCACTTTGGTCCCACTCATGGGACTACTAATGGCGGGTTTGTTTTTGGGTAAAAAATGATGTTCCCTGGTCATGCGGTCTGGCTGAAAACTTGGCATTTTTAATTCATTGCTCAAGGCCCATATTCATTCTCACTCTCTCATACGCTCATTCTCATTCACACTCATTTTGCTCTGAGTTCAAGTTAGGGTAAAATGTCATCCTCTCACCTGATTAAATGATTGGGGAGAGGGCACCACCTGAAAAGTCGCCATTTGGTGGAAGTTCCTGCCAGGTTATGTCTGTGGAGATGCGGACCAAGATAGAGGATTGAAGATAGAAGAGAAAATAGAAGGGAGAATATAAAAGATAGAAGATGAGGACGTTGTCGCAGAGAAGGTAGGAAAACATTTAGAGAGAGTGAGAGTGACAGAAAATGAGATTGTTATAGTGTCTGAGAGTGAATTGTGGCCCATGTATTTCGGAAGAAAATATGGATTTTTTTATTTAAACATTCCAGACTTTTCTTGTAAAAAACTCTTAAACCTGTTAATTCTGTTATTTTTGATATGTGCTATAAAATTGAGTTTGTATATTTTTAACATAAAAATTACAGAACCACATTTCTCCTTATCTTTCTTCATGATGAGGCTACAAAGCGTTTATTTAATAGAAATCCAAGTGAAGACATTTTTAGAAGCACATAACAGACATTTGGTTGAGTCTCTGTACAGTGACAAATAATATTAAACACCAATGTGTAACTTAATACACATTTTAAAGTATTTTGCTAATATTACTATGGATTACTGCCCGATGGTATGAGTATACTACTTAGTAGAATTTATGTAGCAAATTTGTCTGTCAAAGTCTTAATATACAGTGCACGTTAGACGCATTAATATAAAAAATAGAAACAACACCAAACATTCTTGTTGCTGATAGAAAAAATAAAATAAAATAAAAAAAAAAATATATATATATAATATATATATATATATATATACCGTATATACTGTATATATATAATTTACTTTTCTTTGCTATTTGAACTGATCTGGCAAATGCATTTATTTTAGATGAATAAAAAAGAATATGATTTACAGCTTCCCTAAATTCGATGCAAACATTAACTGATGTAATAAGACATTTTTGATGCACTGTAAGGCACACACTTCCTGGGTTTGAAACATAGCGTCCATTGTGCTTTGTGGGAAAAAGACTATAAATGTTTTGCATTCTATAATCTCTACTCTTAGACAGAAACCATTCATCACACCAAATCTTTAGTCATTGACTGAAACCACAGAAGCTGCAAATGGCTATATTCTCCTGACAATTCCTGTTCTACATTTTATGTATGGTATGTTCTTTTTTACTTGCTAATAGATTTTTTCCATGGAATTAGGCATTTTTGTACACATTTGGTTTTAAAATGGGATGACCTTGATTGGGGAACAAAATATAAACGCCGGGCAGTCCTGGCTGCGTCCCGCAAGGGCAGGCTCCAGATAGCCGGAGCCCAGAAGTTCCCAGGTATGCTCATTCCATTACTTCTGGCAACTTTTACAAATATGCATTATGATTTGACCTGTTAAATTGTCTGAGATTTTATTTGCATTGATACTTAGAAGAAGAAAAGGGATTTGCTTATAGTTAGGGTATTTAATTCAACACGATCATATGAAAGAATTGGCTAATATGTGTAAAGAAATTCAAATTCTATTTTAGTTACACTAACATCTGGAGGCCATTTTCTCAACTGAATTCCCTTACCAAAACGCCGCTTGGTGCTCTTTTGTTCTGGTTTTCTTCATAAACTATTTCTACATTTGAGTCTGGAACAATGCAAAATATTTCATAATTAAAGTCAAGTGTAGGCCGATTAATTTTTTTCTCATGTCTCTGTCTTTAAATTCAGATGGTTCTAATTACTTGTTTCTTTGTTTTCCCTTGATCTGTGAGGGACTAAACTACATGGTGACTAGGGCCGACTCAAAAGCATTACAGTTTACCAGGTGTATTACAGTGTATTACAGTACAGCATGATGGTTCCAAAATAGCACATCTTCAAGCCTATATTATCCAATACTAAACATTGTAAAAGGTTATGGTTATTGGCATGGTAATTTACAATGCAATTTATAACATTATCGTATGACATGGAATCGTGCTGAGCCACAAAGTTTTGTAATAAGCAATTAACGTACAATTAGAAACAGGTAGTATGCGTCTTATTGTGACAGAATGCAATATAATAATTCACCTGGGATAGTGAAATAAAGATTTAGGATGGGTTGATTGGAACTTGATTTTAGAGTTGATGGCCACTAACTACCACCAAATATGTCCACTTCCGAGGTGAGACGGTATCTGGTGACCTAATTGTGGATAAGTACCGTACTTACCGGCGTATTACACGCACCGGCGTATAACACGCACCCTCGCCGGAACCGGAAGTGCGGGAGACGTGGCTGCAGATCGTGCAGCACAGAAAGTTATCGGCGTATAACACGCAGGTAGGGTTTAAACTTATTTTTTTAGATAAAAAAATGCGTGTTATACGCCGATAAATACGGTACATACTTTTCACCAGGAGGTTTGTATATTTCGGCATTGCCAGAAACAATGGAAGAAATGTGCAGCAGTGGACGTGAATTTTGGGCATCTATCACTTTCCTGTAGACTCAATCTATGAATCCTATCAGGAGTCAGATATGCGTCATGTACAGTTTTATAATACATTTCTGTATAATAATACAGTATTTTAATATATGCTATTGTTTCTTTGACACAGAATGGTACTTAACTATATGTCAGAATATATAACCTAACCTACACCCTATTTTAACGTTAACATATATTTTTGTGGGCTACATTCCTGCCAAAATTAGTTTTATTTAAATTCAGATTATGATCTTTAGAGTGTTTTAAAAAGCTGTGCAATCGACTTGTTTTTTTTTTTTTCTAAATGACTGGTTACCTAAGTCCATTCTTTATATATGGTCCAAAAATTATGAGAAGTAATTCCTATTTTAAAGAGAAAAATGCTCCATTTTTACAAGGGCCATAGTTGAGCACACCTGTTATTCTTGCCAGATTTGAATGCCAAAAATTTGAGCTTTTTATATAATGCTTTGGCGATTGAAAGAAAAGGGTTTTTTCACTATAATCTTTATTACCATAATTATGATGCTTAAAATATTTATTATATTGTGGTGCACCATTTTATTCAGAATAATTGCATAGTTAAAAATTAATGGCCTTACAATGACCTTCATTTTTAAAAATAAGCAGGATATTTGGCAACGTCATCATTAAAAGAACATGAACATGCTTGAAGAATATATTTATGGAAATTGTTTAATGATATATACAATATAAACAATACTATGCATGCTTCTTCTGTTTGATGCTGTAGCACTGATTTTAGCGAGGTCTTTATATCTTGTGTTTTTTTCTTATTGTTGCATACCTGCATACGAGGCACTCCTGTTCCCTTCTTTCACCTCGCAATCGCTCCAGCAGCAGCCAGTATGGAGAAGAGGGAGCCCCCTCCATCTCACAACGGCCACAGCAGAAGCCTCCACGGAGAAGGGGAAGATCCCCCTCCACCTCTCAGCTAACGGAACAGCCACCCAGGAGAGGAAGACCTTCCTCCCTTCGGCAGTCCGGTCCTGTAACTGTGGTCATCTCCAGAACTACAGGGTTTTATAATGGAAGATTACGCCACACAAAAGATAGCCGCAGATCCTGACACCAGAAGTTATGTTTTCACTAATTTTGGCGCCACTCCAAATTTCACGCCTCTTCCTTCCAGTTCCTATTTAAACCTCCCAGTTTCCTAGGATCCTTGCCCGCTGATGGTTGTCTATGCTTATAGTGCTGTCCTTGTGCGCTTTATCCTTGACAGGCCTTTTGTTCTTTGACCTCGGCTTGTTTCCTTGTTTACGTTGATTCTCCGGTATCCTTACCTAGGCCTGTTATCCGTTGATCCTGACTCCGTGTATCCTAATGGTTTGTTTTGACCACGTTTCTGCTAACCTTGGGGCTCTACCTGACTTTGGTGTCTCACCAAAAATCGAGCAAATCAAAATCTCGAGAAATACTTCGTCGGTAACCACCAGGATAATTGTGTTAATCTTTTGACGTTTGCAGAATTTGCTTGAAAGAACACTCTTCAAGAGTCTACTAGGACATCGCCTTTCTTCTACCTCTATGGTCTCCACCCACAATCATTCTCTGGGACAATACCTACTTTGCCAGTTCCGGCCTTGGAAGAAAGACTAGAGTTGTTGCGCTCCACTTGGGCTTTGGTCCATTCAGCACTCGAATAATACATTGTGTAGGTGTAACATTTGAAGAACATTATTTTTTCATGGTTATTGTTACCAATTTCCATTGAACACTTTAATGAACTGTGTTATATAACACAGTAAGGATGAAACAGAGGTCTATATAATGCTGACCAGGAACGTTTGTGCACAGACATCATTGTGGCATCCTAACGCAACAGTGGAGGTCCATCATCTTTGTAATTGCTCCTGGTTCAGTGATAATCAATTGAGTTGGGAAACAAATGCTTTGCTTACATAGGCCAATATAAGTTTAGACCAAATGTATTGGATGAGTGGTTCATTTATGTGCTACTTTTATAGTTTTTCTATACTTTCCCTTTCAACAAATATTGGACAGGACTGGGTAGTGCACATTTAATTTGTTTGCCACAACAGCCCAGGACCTGAAAGTCCCCTGCTCGCCTCTGTGCATTGGTGTCCCTGATGATCCACTTTATACACTGGATATCATATGCATTAGCATATAGTAATTTATTTTAACAAACAAATGGAATGTTAAGAAATATATGATATATATATATATCATATATATATATATATATTATATATATATATATATACTAAATACAGCCTCAAAAGACTATTATCTTGGAACCTATAATATTAGGACATGTCTTCAAAAAGTATATGTCAATATTGATCACATCTGGGTTGGCTCTGTACTTTTTAAAGCAGAGCTGTTTTAAAAACTGTCAGTGTGCTGAGAATATACTATTTAGGTTAGCTGAGGATAATATAGCGTTGTGTATGTTAATCAGCAGTTTTTCTAAAATAGACATAAATAATTACATTTGTAGTGTCCACATGGCAATTGCAGATCAACATAATTGTGTATATTTTCTCTACTAAAACTCATCCAGTATATGTTATATTACAGAACATCACTGAAAGCTAGGCAGCAATATATAACAATAATTTAAAGTGTTGGGAATTGTTAGTGAATAATATAAATGTATTGGATAACAGTTATTGTAAATTCTGTGTTATTTTCCCAGGCTTTAAGTTGTAAACTTGAGAGAATTAAATCACACATTATTTTTGGGATCATTTAAAATAGCAGAGTGTTACATTAAATATTTCTCTCACTTCATCGGACCACCCATTTCATTATAATGCTTCTTAACAGTAAGCCTTAAAATTGTAGTATGAACTACTCAGGGAAAAAGTGAGTAAAGTACTGAAAAAAAATAAAACATTTCCTGTGGTCGTCAGTTTCTCTTGATTATAGGCCACACAAAAAAAGCAGAAATTGTTCGAATATAGAGAAAACATATACCTGAGAAAAGTAAAAAAATATATATAAAAAAAAAAAAAAAATAAGATTTACGTGCTATTCTGCAATTTATTGTATGTTCTGGCCAAAGAACTAGAAAGGAATCTTGAAATCGTGTAACTCTAATTGCTTAATTGCTTTAAGTCAACCACATAATAATAGTTTTTTTATGATTATAATATCTAATAGTACTCAAAGATATTGAGTACAAGATGCACTCATGTCTACTTTGCATTCTTAAAGGGACTCAATTGCCTGTTTTTTGTTCAGGTTGTGGTGGCTTGAAGCGCTCGATCATTGCCATGACTATGCTATGTTAGACCTCCTAGAACTCTTGCATGAGCTAGCAACACAGTCTGATTTTTAATGTAAATTATACTGTATATACAGTATATATATATATATATATATATACAGTATATATGCTCATTTGATGCATTTCCTGAAATGCCTTTGTGATTACTTCAGTGTCAGAATGAAAAAGGATGTAAAATAGGATTTGTACAGGAAATAGTGCTGAAACTGCTGTGATGACCTATGGTTTGCTTAAAGAGAGGAAACTTAATACTTGAGCAGAGATTTCGAAGTCACTGGAAAATACATTTACAAAGTGAGTCTGCTAAGGAGTAGCCACCTGAAACTTTTCTTTTTTAATGAAAAGGAAAACCTGTGAAATCTCAACCCCTAATAAAATCTGACCGAAAACAGAACTTGATGTTTTGCTTTACATGAGCTATTTCCACCTGCGTGTGAAATGAAATGTAAACATTACAACTGTTACATGTGCTTTTTTTTGTTCTTATGATATAACTGATGTAGAAAGGTCTGTGCTTATATTAAATGATTTTGTCTGTTTATGTTTAAGGATAATAGTGAACAATTATAGCAACAACGCTATCTTACAGCAGTGCTGTCTATCTGTAGATCCTTAAGCATTTGGGATCCTTAAGCATTTTGTATGGCTTACCTATGCACACATGTATGTCACATTTTCTTTTTCAATTTTAAGCTTTGGAAGAGAGTGGAACTGCTGGCCCTCTAAAGAGAGGCCTGGCCAATAACATAGAGGGTCAGTACCAGGAGGTAGTAGCAGTTCCTCACCGTTTCACCAAAGTATCAAGGGCTGCTGCCCAAATGGCAGATACTCCAGTATATCTAGTGCTGCTGCTCTGCATGGGTGCAAGGAATTGGGAATTGGATATGTGGCTGACACTACTGCCAGTGCTGCTGTGAATTTTCATTTCCAATTCCTTCGCTTGGCATGCCCCATCTGTGCTTCATCTCACGCACCCTCCAAGTTTTTAAATTATAAAGGGCCAACTTGCCCTTAACACCTGGGTCACAGAGGCTAGACAGCAGATACTCTGAGGTGTCCATTATGGCATTCATGCGACCTGTAATCTGTCACCTGGAAAGACCTTATTTTGTTTAAGGAAGTCATTCATGTGTTGTTTAAAGTAGGTAAGTGACCTGGCCCAAAGTGACGATGAAGTGAAGAGCCCGCTGCTGCTCTAGGATCCGCTCCATCATGTCTGGGGTGGAGTTCCAGCAGGTGACTACAATCTGACTGTCACGTTCTCACCCTCGGTGTCGGGCACTCGCGGGCGCAGCGCCGC
>VKOC01009329.1:0-19434 GCA_009364415.1 Spea multiplicata | reverse complement strand
GGGGCATGCTGGGGGAGGGTATGAAGGGGAAATAATGCTGGGTATAGAGATGGAGGGAGGTGATTTTGGTGCAATACACGGCAATAATGAGAAGGGGATAAAATGATGGTGGGGAGGAATAAGATGATGATGATGGTAGGAGGTATGAATATGATGGGGGACATGACTTGAATTATGATGTGGGTGATGATGGTCAGGGCAGCTGTACACTCTCACATACATAGATACACACACACACACACACATACTCACACATACATACAATCTAACACATGCCACATACATGCACACACACAGCTACACACTTACACATGCATACAGGGTTTGCACTGATTTGATCTATACTTGCAATCATACCTGGGAACTCTCTGGCTCCCTGAAGCCCCCCTCCCCCCTTGCGGGATAAGGGTAGGAGGTCTCCTTGACGCAAGTGGGCAATCTGGCGGTGTCAGTGGGCGGTCTTCCCGGCACTGTGGGCGGACTGGGCGGACACACAGCATTTTCGGGTGGAAATGGGGTGTGCCACTGGGTAGTTCCCAGGTATGGCCACAATGTGGTTTTCATTTGATCTATACACACAATGCACGTGTTATTCAGTAGATCTCTATGTTTCCATGTGGTTCTCCTTTGATCAGCAGCAGCATACACAGGCCCCCCCTTCTTGTTGGTAGCATCATCACCCAGCACAAATAAAACATTCATAAAACTGATTATTTTTAATTTTATTGTGCAAAATATACAATGTGGCCTTCGTACCCAAAAGTTTCAAGACCTCTGCCAGAGAGCCTTGCTTCCTGACCTCCTATAATGAGGCTCAAATTGAGAAGCTGTCTATTTTAAATAATAAAAATAAAAGCAAAATAACATGAATAATGGTTTAAAATCCCCAAAAATTTGTCAGGAAGATTGTCATTTATTAATAATATCATTAAAGATGATAAAATCGACAGTTTTTATTGGACATAAATCTTTTTTGTGACCTGCTTGCAGCATATACATTACTGGGTGTTATTTTTCATCAATATGTTGTCCCCCACACACCTCCCGCAATAACGCGCGTATTTTTGCTTGTATGTTTGCCGCATAACGCATGCGTTTCCCCCCCCTCCTGGGGGGCAAATTCAAGGTAATGGGGCAAGACTGGTATATGGTAGGAAATAGAGATGTGGCAGCCGGTATTTGATGTTTTTCTAATTCCACAGGCATCGATGGGCTCTTTCACAAAAGATCACAAGCTATTTGAAAATACTCCTCAAATTCTAGCACTTTGACTCTCTCTAAACTTCTCCGTAACTTTTTTCTTGACTTCTTGACCTCAAAAGTCCAGACGTTCTAGGAGGGTTTTTTTTTTTAGGTGTATCTTGACTGCTGAGTTCTCCGGAGTATTCAAAAAGTAGCCCCTTGGCGAAACAGGACTAATATATATATTACGATGAACTATAAGGAATCGATTTCATTCCATTGATTTGAAAAGCGAGTGAACTTTCCTGTGCGGATATCAACAAACATTCCTCGGGCAGTAAAACGTTAGAAAAGGAAAAATTTTTTGTTCCACGGAACAGAACCGTCTTCTGGGTTTTTTTTTCCCTATCTGAACATTCATATAGATATTCACTCTCACAGCGGGGACCTGTGGTAAGTGTTTGCCTGCAAGGGTGGAATGTTCTCAATTAGATGAACGGCAGAAGATAGGGACAACATGGCATTAAAATAACGCAGAGTGATACGATCTACGGGGACTTTACATAAAGAGTAAAAACATTGCAGGAAGCTTATAATTAACAAGAACAAAACTGCCTCAAACTGTGTGCATGAATAATACCTTCCCGGCGCTTTACCATCGGATGGACTCTTTTCCTCGGGGACTGACGCAAATTGTAGAAACTTACATAGATACGAGTGTGCCGTTCTGCGGATGGCATCGCACATTCAGTAATTATTCTACTCTTAATATGAATTTCTTTATAATGGGGAATATTTTATCTAAAGTGGGTCAAATCTGGTTAGTAAAAGTTAAGTCAAATTTTAAGTAAAATTTTGAAAGACAAAATAGTGGGCTGATAAAGTTACACTATTATTATTTAAAAGTATTTTTGACCCCCGGAATAATATTTAATGACAGTTTTTGTTGTTTGTCTAATATTAAATGTTTACTAATTTGTCTTTTTTTTCCATAAATCTTCATTTTTACAGTTCTATTCACTAAGTAAACCTATGAAATAGTGTTTTGAATATATACTGTAATATACTGTATATATATATATATATATATATATTAGAAACACATTTTATATGTAGAACAAGGAGCAGCCATCTTAATGTCCTGTTAATTGGGATCTGCATGAGAGAGACTAAGAGCGTGAGGGAACGTGAGTGAGAACATGAGTGTGCGTGAATGAGCATCAGACAGTAAATGAGAGCGTGAGAGCATGAGTGTGAGAGCTTGAATAAGAGTGAGTGAGATTGTGAGAGAGTGTGAGTGATAACGCTACAAAATTTAAATGAAAATGATGGGAGATGGGTTATACAATACCACTGTCAATATCTGGCTCAGTACATACTGATGAGAGTTATGCTGTACCACCTTCAGGCTCAGTACATAATGATGGGAATGCTGTATCTCTGTCTTTTGATATTGGAAGTATTAAGTATTTTATATTTTTTATTAAGCTGTTGTCTTTTATCACGGAAGCGCTCACACCAGTATATTATTACAGCTGTACCACCCTTAGTGTCTGGCTTACTATATAATGATGGGCGTTATGCTGTACCACAGTCATTGTCTGGGAGTTATACTGTCATATTGATGGGAATTATATCGTACCACTTTCAGGCTTAGTATATAATGATGAGAGTAATGCTGAACCACCCTTAGTGACTGGCCTACTATTTAATGGCAGGAGGTATACTGTACCATTGTCAGTGTCTGGTTTGATATAGATATATATATATATATATATTAGTAGTTATAGTATATATATATATATATAGTGGTGGGAGTTATGCAGTGCAACCATTAGTGTCTGTCAATAGTAAAAAGATTTATGATGTACCATATAAATATGATATGTCAGGCTCACTATGTGCTTATGCTCACTAAGGGCACATGCATAACAGGGATTATAGTACACAACCTCTAGACTAATATCCCATTAGTCTCATGCAAAACACTTGCTCAGGCCCCAAACAGCACCAAGTGTGACTAAATCACTGGTTTGGGGGAAATTTGTTTTGCTATAATTTTTACATTTTTTATATCATTAGTTTCCTTATTATTTATATAACTACTTTACTCAAAATAACCCCTTTAAAGGTGATGAAATTCACCGGCCTGATATAGATGCTGCACGGCCAATGTGTCCGCCAAAGATGTATGGTAGCGTTGGCGATTTAATCTGTGCCATAATAACTAGTCAGAGCTCAGTCATGCTAATAACGCGTGGCATTACGATTAGCGATCGCTGCTAGAATTTCAGCCGGTTTTACATTGTTTAAATCCCGGATGGTATTTGTCTGTTGCAGGAGGGCCAACGTTTCCTGTGATCAATATTATCTGGTTTCCTTTTAATTAATAGTGATTAGGTAGATTAACTTGCTATGCTCCATTAAGCTTTTATGGAATTCTCTCTATGGCTACAAATAATTTGTTGTTTACAGTGATCTGCAAAAGGAAAAGAAACAAAAGAAAGAGCTAAGGTATTAAGGCATGAAATGATTTAACCATTAACGAGCCATGCCAGCCAGTACTGTATATATATATAATTATATCTTTAATAACACAAAAAAAGTTCATTATATACCCGCTCCATGGTGTATTTATGTGCAATGCAGGTGGGAGACCCTGCCTCCATTGTGTAAATTGGATATTCGGGCAGTGGCGCAACAGGAAGACTCATGACCAAGGTAAGTTGTCCATATCTCTCCATCTTCTGCGGAGTGGCTTCATGAGGGGCATGGCTAGCCATGCTTGGGGACAGGGCAATCCATGCATGGAGGTGGGGCTAGCCACACATAGGGGCGGGGCTAATACAAGAGAGCCTTATTTGGGAGGAAGTAGGAAGGGGAGTGGGCATTGCCGAACACCGGAGAACTGGAGACCTAATCGGTCAAAGGTGCTCTACAAACCTATAGATGTTATGGATTTTAGCTGACCTTGTTGCTACTGGTTATTATACTCTTACTTCCTGTTTCCTGTGTACATCATCTGTCCTGAGTGTTTAAATATATACATCAAAGGACAGGAGCCACTATGGTGACCGTTTGGCCATGTTTTCCAGGACACATATAAAATGCAGCCCTGTAGTATGGGGGGTGTATATCGGACTAATTGGTTCCCTTCCATAAGTCTATACATCCTAAGTATCTGGGCTGGTCAGCAATGTGTAAAAATGATATGTGTCCTGGAAAATATGGCCGATGTGGTCACCCTAGGAGCTCACTATGTAATATTTAAGATGAATTTGATAACATTTATGAAATAAGCTTGTGTAAAGCTCAATATCATGGGGGGGACCGGAACAGAATCAACTTATAGTTGGGAAAGCTCCACATTTCCATTCCCTGCATTCGCTGTACATTACGAAGGGCCGACTCCAGTGGGTTTCTCCTGTAGAAAGGGCGGAGTCGGCCCTGTATACTGTATAATTAAATCTGTGAGCTGTATCATGCATAGTTAATATGGGGAGATCTCCTGAAAGTCATGTCACTGATTAAACTAATCGTTCTACAGCTCTGTAGAAGAAGCTTAATGGGGTGGGATCTTTATAATGAAATGTTCTACCTTCTTATAAACTTGTGTTTTAATGAATAGTCCATAATATGTTCAAGTTACTAATTTGTACAACTAAACTTGAAGGTTTTTATTTCAGCGTCTTAACCAAGGCCTATAAGAAGACTCATTAGAATACTCACTTATTTGGCTAAGCAGCTGAAAATACATTTTGATTTGATCACTTGGAATCAGCACAATGTACTACATAAACATTATACTGCCTGTGGTAAACTGTAGAATGGCTCAGTCTTAATCACACAGTCGGAGATTCTGACTAATGAAAGTCTATAGAGGAGTGGACTTCATTAGCATTGCCATAAAGCATCAAATCAGCATGGTGTTTGAGCAAGGAAAATATCACGTGATTGACAACATGGGTGGGCTCCAGGTCTGCAGATAAAAGGAGGTTATTGGAACAAAATTAGATAAAACTAAGTTTTAATTGGCGCTACTGGATGTGACTTAATAACAATAATATATGCTAAATAATATATGCTAAATGAACATGGAATTTCCTTTTACATTAACTATGTGAACAATATCCGAACTGGACTGTTATTCCTCTTATTATTTGCTTATATTATTATCTTATGGTATTATAATTATTAATATTGTTATTATTATCTCAGACAATATATGTCTATTTATAGTTAGTTCATTTTAATTTTGGAGCCTTTAAAATCCAGATATTGTACTTTTAACCATTTTGTTAAAACAAACACTGACATGTATCTTAAAAAAAATATTTTGGGATGTTTTCAGAAGAAAATCATCATAATTTTAACTTTCTACAACTTCACGAGGAAGATGTTGACTCTTTGTAACGTGGCAGAGCGTAGGATGGAAAGCAGTGTTTGATGGGGTCAGGGAGTCACTGATCAGGTGTCAGAGATGGGGCCTTCAAGGAGCTTCATAACCCTCATGTAGTGCTGGCGAGCAGCTGAAAATGTTACGAATACTTTCAAATAGTATTTTCTGACAGATAAACGCTGACATTGACTGTCTTGAAACTATCTTTATTTGCCGATGAACAGACCTAAACTTTTTGAGAAGATTTTGTGATTTAAAAACCAGTATTATGGGATGAGCGCGAACCACCAGCATTGTGCCCGTCTGACAAAAGAGTGACCAATGATGTCATATAATTGGTTTTTCCATTCTAACCTTGGAGGAAACGTGAATGATATAGGGTGGTAGTGGCCTTGGACACAAACCCAAACCAATATGACATCAACGTGACTTAAAGAAGAGGAGCGCATTTTAAAGCAGTGTCAACTCAGTAGAGCCTCCAAAGTGTCATTGGGCCAGTTGAGGAGATCTGATATCTCCCACGTAGCCAGCCCGTTGAGAAGCGTCACACTAGTGCCTGATCGCCCAAGAGGGTGCTGCCCCCTGGACCTGCCCCTCCAGTGGTGGGATTAAGTATAACTTACTTCCTTTCTGGTAGAACCATGCATGGACAGAACTAACCAAATGTGTATGTAAACTTACCCCAAAAAGGTATAGATTCAATATTTAAGTCTTAAGCCTCCTGGAGACCAGTGAACCGGAAAAGGAAAGATTGAAACGAGCCTCTCGATGCACAGAATAATTAAAAATGAAGTTTGTGAGCTGGGGTGACGCCAAAAAGGAAGTCTTCTTTCCAACATTTCACTGGATACTACTTATCGTTCAATGAAAACAGCCGTTACCATCATTTCGTCTCGAGTAAATGGACATTAAAGGTCCCATTTGCTTAGGATTCTTGATTTTCTTGTGGAATTAAGCTTTCCATGCCACACGGGTTACAACTCTTTCATATCTCACCAGACTACAATAACTCTTTGTTTCCGTGCAATGCTACATTGTGTTGCAAAACCAGTGGGAGCTTTGATAATGTTAAATTACCTTATAATGTGCCGAATCATATTGATCTTTGGACGTCATAAATCACTACTTGCATTCGGGTTAAACAATACATGGACTAGCGTTAGGCAGGATCAAAATGCTGTCCATTCATGAAAAGACAGAAGAACAGCTTTCGCCGAGAAAATATGCCCGCCCGTAGAGATATCTGAAATCAATGAAATTCGGGGGGAAAAAGAAACCCAATACAGATTTAATAAACGGAGCCATATAACACTACTGTACACGGAGACACTAAACAACACAACGCACAGATGATTTTCATAAGGAAACACAAAAACAGACACCCCATGGAGTTTTAGCGATGCTCACATACATCTGACATCAATGAAACAGGTGCTAGAAAGAGCTCGTTTTTCAAGAAATAACTCCCTTTCTTGGGTGATGCAAAAACCCATGAGTTTCCACCAAACGGGTCAAATATGAGACGTGGATAAAGCTCTCTCACCCTACAGATGGTGGAACCAAGCATTTAGTGTTGAACACAAAAATATGCTAAAATATATTCTAGTATCTGTAGTTTTTCACCAAGGTTGGGCTAAATACTCAATGATATTAATGTCCCACTTGTGCCATAACTGCATGTGGCTTGAATGGATAATATAATGTCCCAGTCGGCATCACCAAAGACGACTACATATTACTCCATGATTACTTTAATGGGCATTCTTTAAATGTTTAAAAAATGGTACTTACCTTAGGGAGAAACTGCAGCTCCGGAAATGATGATCAAATGATTCTTGCCACTGATTGGCTGCGTCAAACAGCCAATCAGTGACAGGAAAGATCTCCCATTGAAATAAACGCAAGCTCTTCCCACACCCTGGACCAGCGATGGACTGGAGTGTCCCTAATATGTTGCTTGGCAGGCAGGGAATAAATAAAATCTGGTTAGACCGGAACGCTAGTGCGGAAAATATGGTAGAGTCCTCTGATAAACACATATTGCAACCGAAATTACGTTTTCTCCGGTGTGGGGGTTAGTGTTCGTCATTCGGATATAAATCTTTTAAAAAAAATCTTCACAGCTGCGGTGTTACGTTATACCATAATATTTATTCCAAGACACAGCGAGTTTCCTCTTCAAAACATAAAACACGGTTACATACACTGCACTAAATCGCAAGGAAACTTAAATTATGCTCTTTGTTTCCAAAGGAGACCGGTAAAAATGGCTGCAATCCCGTAGGATCAGTTTTTTTGAGGGAAAAGAAAATACAAAATGAATAAAACACGTAAAATAATGAAAACACAAAAAAAGATTAAAAAGATTAAAAATGCATTTTTGAATTAACATGTGCATATTAAAGCATTTGATCTTTGTAACAGTTGTCCAAATATTGGTGGTTTCATTTTCTTTTTTTATAAGATATTAAAACCCTCTTTGTTTATTCTCGTAAATAGAACCCGTGCACGTTAGCCTGTGACATCACATTCATATTACCCAGTGACATCACATACATCACAATGATGTTTAAGTCACAACATACTAAAAGTTTCAGTAAGTCGATGGTGTTGAACGTATTGTGACATCAAGTGAATAAATGGGGTTTCTGTACTAAAACTGTGTTCCTGCAGAGAGTTTCAAAAAAATAAAGGAATTTGTGAATAGTCACTTGACCAATAAAATTCACTTAGTGTCCAGCTCTACTTGCAAATATGCTTCCTCAGGGCCTTGAATACCTAGCAGAGCAGTCCTTCTCACAAATGGTCACTGTGGGCCAGGTTAGGGTCTAGTTTTGCCCTGGCCAGTGGTGTATTCTGGCCTAGGCAGACTAGGGTGGCAGATTCTGTGGATGTAAAGTCTTTCTGATACCAAACCAGATGGATGGTCACCCTTTTTGTTGATCAGCATACCTTCCGGGCGTTCTTGCTGTCGTCAGGGGGCGTTCCCGCTGATATCCCGCTGATATCGCAGGATATCGCAGGAAACACCACCATTTAAAGGGGAACCCGGAGGATTCGGGTGTTTACCTGGAGAAGCGGTGCTTCTCTTGGAGTTGTCCAAAGGTATGTTGATCAGGATCCTCGTTGGCGGGTTAATGGGTTGCTACAAGGAGGATCACTTATCTTCCCAACTAGCTCAATTACACTATAGAGGTCATTGCCTACATTGACACAGCCTCCGTAGCACAGATTTCCCAGGTGCTGCATGTCCTTGATAGTTGAAACATTGGGAAATTCCATCATATTGGGTGCTCAGCAGTAAGGATGGCGGCTCTGGAGAGGACAGCTGGGGGCACATCCTTGGGTCAGGCCTAGGGATTCCTAAAGATAACTACATTGGTTGTTCTGACTTGGTTTGTGTCCCACCATTCCCAGCCTCTCTACCTCTATACCCTCAACCAAGTGTCCAAATGACATCAGACGGCAGCTGCAAGGAAACAGAGCATTTGTTTACTAAAGCACTGCATTGAGGTTTTGGGGGGATTGTCGCATTTCCCATTGTGCTTTATGTTGCTGCCCCGTCACATGGTTTAAACGCCCCCTCGCCCTAAGATATTTGTGATAATAGCGTTACAGAGGACCCGTGGAGCTGGAAACAAATCTCTAGCGCTACAGGCCCATGCGCCACCTGCTAAAATAATGGAGGCAGGGAACAGGAAGTGGCTTACAACTTCCTGCTTGGGCTGACGGGAGGATTCCGATGCTGTCTGCACTAGGGAATCATGGGAAATTAACTCAATTTCTTAAATAACCTTGGCAGTGTCTTTGGTGAAGACAAATATAGCCAAAAAAAATTACAAAAACTAGAGAAATTTATTAAAAAAAGGGAATATTAATAAAAATAATAACAATATATGATCGATGGCTTTTAGTGATGGATTCAGTTTTGGTTTCATCTTCGATGTGACAAATCCTCTTTAACTACCATATTGTCTGACACATGCTTCCTAGAAGAACACTTCATAGGTCTACCCTGATGCATTCCTTATGTTAATCATTTGGTACTTATCATATTTTTTCTATACAGAATGTCTCAGCATGAAATGTCAGAATAGCAATTGGAGTCTTGCGCATTATATAAAGTCAGTCTGCTGGATGCAGAGAATACTAATTAGCTTAATTTGATATTTAACCGATTACATACACTTTTAGAATAGAGCCTCGGGATGAGCAAACCCTATATAAAAGGTTACGTAAGTAATACATGTTCTAACACACAATTAAATAGTCCTTACCAGGGGATCTGTGCCATGTCTGACTCATGTAAAGTCTTCAACTAAAAAAAAAAAAATATATCATCCTAGATCTTCATGTTACATGCAGAATACCTCCGAGGCCAAACCTAATGTGTTGCAGAGATTATATATTCTGAACACGCAAAAATCCCATAAGGAAATAAATTATAAGACAGTGGCATTTTTTTAAAATAATTTATTACATAAGTTATGGTGAGTAAAGGTGATGGAAAACCCTCCCACTTAAAATTAAGGGGGTAGTAGAAGCATTATTAAACACTCATCTACAGACACCAGAATACTTATTTTTCCCTTAGAAATGTCATGGTGCTATCACAACCACAAAGGATTCTGGGTAAGCACATGCAAATAAGGTCAACAATAATCACCTTCTGTCTCTATATTTATGCATGGATCCCTTATATAATTGCCCACTATATAAGACAGCCGTTAGACAAAACTCAGGCAAAAAAAGGCAGTAGGCAGATTCACAGACAGCTTTTTTTTTTTTTTTTTTGAGAGCCCAGGGTCAAGCTCTTCAGTCAATGTCATCATATGATAAACTGAGCAAAGAAAGGCACAATGGAGCCAAGTCACCAATCTTTGTTTTCTGGAGCATCCCTTTTCTTTCCACCCAAGCAGAAGTCATGGGTGGATAAGCTCTTGTAGGTTGTACCAAAAGGCACACAGAACTCCCTGAGAAAACACTTGAGGCTTGGGGTAGCACGAGGAATACCATTACATAAGTTATGGTGAGTAAAGGTGATGGAAACCCAGGAGGCTTGTTTTTCCCTCAGAAATCTCATGGAGCTGTAACAACCACAAGGGATTCTGGGTAGGCGCATGCAAACATTACTTTCAAGGGATCCATGCATAAAGTGGATACAGAGGCAAAAGCTGATTATTGTTGACCTTATTTGCATGCGCCTACCCGGAATCCCTTGTGGTTGTGGCAGCACCATGAGATTTCTGAGGGAAAAACAAGTCTTCTGGCTTGTCTGGTGTCTGTAGATCAGTGTTTAATAATACTTCTACTACCCCCTTAAAAAAAAAATACCGTCAAAAGTTGCCCTGTTGCATACCCCCTAGCGATGGATGGTGCTTGCTTTGATTGCTATCATTAACAAAAACAATCAAGGACTACTTGGGTGAGGACGATCTGATTATAGCAATTGTCATGATTTGTGGCTTGGAGACCTTCTTCTAGATGCAAATATTTGAAGGATAGGTTGTAAGCTTTTCTGGACAGGTGGGTTTTCAGTAAGTGTTGAAAGTTAGTAGGGCTGAGTGTTACTGAATCTGGAACGGAATTCGGGAGAATACGTACCGCATGAGTAAACTCCTTGGAGACCTCATTGGGAAGGGGAGATAATGATAGAATAGAAGATTTCTCCTGCAAAGGTCTCATAAGGAGCTCAAACTTATTTCTACATTGTAATTTGGTCACTGCTAATCTCTCCAGGTTATCTATTTTAAATAACAGTTGCACATTAGCAAATATGGCTTTTCTCATGGAAAATTTACTCAAGCCTCCGATAGAATGGGGCAGTGTAAAAATAAAATTTAATATAGTGAGTTCCTCATTAATGCTTTGGCACAGGGCTACCATCTGAAATTTTGGGGCCTAGTTCAAGCCGATCATCGGTGCTACCCCTGTGACTTCTGTGTTAAGCCAACTCAACTCTCTGTGTATGATTACATGTCCACCACGCCTGTATCCTTCTCAACCCCACAGCCCATGCCTATTTCCTCCCCAGTTACATTTCTCTCCCTTGTCTCATTTGTTAATATCCATTTTACTGCCGTCACCTTGGAGTATCCTTCATCTACCGTTCCTTCCAAACATACTCTCATTGTTCCATATCCCTGCCCTCAGCAATGCTCCATACACCGTGGTCACTGGGCAAAGCCTCTTGTATCAACAACATGGCAGGTTTTAGACCCGGCTGTGATGTCAACATTGTGTAGGTCCTGATGCTGTGGACCAGCCACAACACAGAGGCCCACAGCCGACGGAGCCACAGGACCACAGTATACCACCGTAGTACAGCCAAGGATCCATTCCCCCAGACACTAGTCATACTAGCCATAACGGCCATTTACTTTGATAGTGGTCTTGCCATGAAACTACCGCAGTTCTACTAATTAGCTTAATTAGTCTTTATTTCTCATTTTTCTGTGTCATTATACAAATTATGTATTTCTATTTCACAATATTATATATATATAATATATATATAATATTAACATGCTCATCTAACGCAATTGTTTGCACGACAGCTATTAACCCTAAATAATTATGTGATGAACCCATCATATCCTAACTTACATCAAATTCAGAATTATACGAAGGTTATTGTTACTCGACTATGGGAGAAATCACAGTGTACACTAATGACTAATGCTTGGAGAGATGTGTAATCTCGCTAATAAATCCAATTTCCATTGCAATTTTTATTTTTTTTCTCCATTTTTCCACACAAAGGATTCACATCACCCACCGGCGACTGTCAGCTCCGTCTGCTTACGAGCGCTGTTTTGAGAATTAATGTCTATTGTTCTATGCTTCCTGTATCCACTTTTCTCCCGAAATCCACTTGTTTTGTTTGCGCTCGGAAATTGGCGAGGCTGTGATTTTATGCCAAGTGACAAAGGTACCTTCGCTTTTGTCCGGATGAGAGTGGAAATTGACATGTGGGAGTATGTGTTTTTGATGCTTCGTTTTTGATAATACCTGCTTTTATTTACTTCGTTTTTCTACGTAAAAAGTGACGCAACGTGAGGCTGAATGGGAACCGAAAAGTAACAAAGGAAGTTATAATAGATGCGCAATAGGAAAGAAAATCCAATGCTGCCTCTAGACAGGGTGAGTGTTTAATGCCTAGGGTAAGCTAAGCACCCGGGGAGGGCAGGCACTTTATGGCCCTAGGGCAGTTAATGCTCAGAGCCCCCCACCAGTGAACTCTGCACTCTCACACTAACACACACATTCATAATAACACACTCATAGGCACTTATGTTAACATAGTCTAACACACACTAACACTTATACACTCATGTTAACATACACACATCTACTCTCCCAGTAACACCCACTTACACATACACACTCATGCTAACGCATACACACTCACATCACATCATCACACCCGTCCTTGTTCACCTTCAACATCTCATCACACCCTTACCCAGCACCTTCTTTCCAGCTGTTTGCACACACGGTATGACCCCACCTCAGCCCCCCTCGAAGACTTACACCAGTCCTTTCTTGAAGAATTTTGGACCAGCAATTGGAGGCAATTGCTCCCCAACCCCTGACAGCTCCCGCCTAGCACCCTATTTAATTAAAATAAAAAAATATACCAATACCTACCAATACCCTCAACTCAACAAGCCAAGACGATCCATCCCATCAACAACACCATCCCAAAAGGGTTCTGTACCCCCCCCATGTTTTATATAAGAAGATTCCTATAAATCATATGAAATGAATCATATTCTTAACACACCTCACTTTAGTTTGTAAGTTATTGATAATAAAAGGGTTCAAGGCACTTATTCTGAATATTTGGGCATTTGGGGCACTGCTCGGAAATCTCTCCCTTAAAAGCAAGATATCAAAAGTAATCATTTGCATGCTGGGACACATCATTTTTTCAGTAGAAAAGCAGTTTTTTAATACCCAACGTCGACTTTTTAGTACATAAATATATTAACGTGGAACCTTTTTCCCTTACCGTAGGCAAATGGGTTTTTTTTTTTTTTCTCCAGCAATTATTTCTCCTCTATTTTCTGAAAAGTCGCATTATTTTCAACAATAAGCCGTAGTACAACAAATTACATAAAAAGCTGTCTGTGAGGATTTAAAATCTCCAGGCACATAATCACATTGTAAAAAAAAAAAATGCATTTCTTATTGAAAATGTTTGGTATGATCAATTTATACTCCAAGGTGGCAGAAATATAAACTACTTTAGAAAACATTGCGGTTCCATTTGGGGATTGCGCTTTCATTCCATTAGACCCGAAGACTATTATTACATTTCAGAGACTTTTAAAAAAAATATTATATATATATATTATATATATATTATAAAAATGTATAAAAACATTTTTTACTGGTCTTTTTTGAAATATTATGTTTTTCTTTCCGAGAGATATCACAGTCTGAGCCCTTATGTAACAGATTCGACTCCGTTCGCTACGGAACAGCTTTGCGAGTGGGTGTTCAGGACTCACTCATGGTGACAATTGTCGACGTTAGAAGCAAAAACAGTTGTTGACAGTCGTGTCAACTTTTTTTTTATATATTTATGAAATTCCTCTATAAAATAATCTGCCCCTTGATTTGATCAAGCTGACGTTCCACCTACAACCGGACCGCGATAGCAAAATCCAACATAGGGAACACACTACAAGCCGGTTGCTAAATTAATTATTTAAATTTTTTATTAATTATTAATTATTATTTTTAATTATTAATTAATTATTAATTATTAATTACAATTATTTAAAATTTATTTAATATTATTATATTATATAAAATGTATATATTTTTAAAAAAAAAAATTTTGGGGGGGATGCTTAGTTTTCGCTCGTTACAAAATGTCACGGACGGCTCAAGATTTCTGTGTTGGCTTCAAGTTATGGAACCTTCAGAAGAACACGACCGCTTTTGTGGAGTTTCTATTGGAAGCTACTAGCATAGTCTTCGTTTCATCCTCCCGTGCAGGGGCTTTAACGAGCAACGTCGGGATGACATCATGGCGTTGGACAATTCTGGGTAGCCACGGAAATTAAGTCTTGGCCAGTGGCGGATCCAGAGCTTGTGAAGGAGCACTCACACAGACACTCACACACCTAAAAAAAAACCCAGACTAACATATCCAGATAGTCACACATACACATTCAGACATAAACACCCACATACACACACTAACACAGAAACTCACATTAACACACCAAGACATTCACACTAACACAACCATACACTAACACATAGACACTCACACAAAGCCAACCAATCTTGCTAACACACACACAGACACTAACAAACACGTCACCGGTCGGCAAGGTGTGTGTTAGTGTCTGGGTATGTCTGCCTGCAGTTTCAAAGTGGGACATCCAACCTGTTCCTATGACAGGAATTTGTTGATTTCCGGTGTGTGTACCCGGATATAAAGATACATATTTACACCAACGACATAGTGTTTGTATCTTTGGTGCACTTGTGGGATACAACTCAACTGAGGTGCTTCATCATCCTGGCTAGGTGTCATACACATTGTAATCCACAACTGCTAAATGTGCTCATTCTTTGATGAAAAAGAAATATGTTTATATCATTTTATTGGTGTGCTTTTAATTTATTAGGGGTATCAATGAGTGGAGAGTGGGGAATTGTTGTGAGAAACTCATCAGGAACATATTTCAGCGGTCTTGGGATATCATCTCGCTTCCTAGTATATTCTCTGGAGACCCCATGTCAAACCTCACCGTGCCATTGGTGGTTACCCAATGTCAGAAGAGAAATTTCTCATTATCTGTCACGATTCATGACATCATTGACAATGTTCAAAACAAATTTGTGAGACACAAAGAATCTTCTATAGTACAAATAAGCGTATAATGGTTGCTGCTCACTTTAAGTGCACCATCCTGATAATACACCAAAAAAGGAACACAAAAGACTGCATGTTTATAGAAATAATAATAATCACAGTGCTGAAAATGAAAATATGTACTTAAATGACTGTCTTGTTGTCCTTCATGAATTGTCACGTATATATAATAAGTACATGAAAAGAGAATAACATAAAAGATACTACTTTCTGTAATATAAATGGGGTCACACACAAGAATGGGCCCTAAGAATTCCATTGCTTAAAAAGCTATCCTTGCTCTGGGGGTCTTCAAATGTAATAAGCGATATATATATGGATTTCCCTTGATCTCAATGGGCTCATATGGGTTCATATACAGCAACAGTGAAACAAAGAAGAGAAAACACCTCGTCATATAAAAGTGTACATACACAACAAAGAAATCTCCACACATGTCCTTGATGTAAGACAACCACAAGGTTCTCACAAAGTATCCATTAAATCCACAAAAGGTCCTCGCACGTCTGGAGTATCCCTCATATCGAGGCCTGCAGGGAACAAGCCAAGGCACAGTCAGAGGTAGAGCCGAAGAGCAACAGTGACGTCTTCAGACAGGTAAGCTGGCAAACTAGCTGGGACAAAGTTGGCACTGTGAAGCTTTTGGGGGACAGAAAATGACACTGTTAGGCTGTTTGGGGACAGAAAATGACACTGGGAAGCAGTTTGGGGACAAAAGATGGCACTGATAAGCTGCTTGTGGACAAAGATGGCACTGCCAAGTAACAAGCTGTTTGGGGCCAAAGATGACACTTAGAGGTTACTGACACCTATGCACAGTGCTTAGCACAAGCTGGATTGAGATAAAACTATGTATGTTTACATCCACTGTATGTAAATTCTAAATGGGCAGGAGTTGAGCAGGAACTTAACCCCTTAAAGACAATGGGTGGTCCCAAAACCCATTGAAAACAATGCAGTTTGAGCCCGTACATGTACGGGCTTTGTCATTAAGGGGTTAATGTCGAGTGACTTTGCTTCTTTTTGGAGTATTTTTTGGAAGAGAAGGTGGGAACCCTAATGGCTGACTTTGACATTCCGGCTACTGTGGACTACAGTTCCCATTATGGTCAGCAAGTCATTTAGTATAAAAGACGTTGATGTTGGCACAGTTGGCACTGTTTTGTATGTATGGCGTAAGTGGGATTTTAATGTACAGTAGCTGTGATGAAGCCTTGGTGTGGTGTTATTGTTACTGATCACGCGCAAATTCGACCTCACTTCAATTTCAGCGCCCTTCAGCCTTCTAGTATGTTAGACATAGATGACTGATCTTGGTGAAAATGGTAACATTTGCAGTTTAGATTATTTTATTTTTCTCTTAAAATAACAGATAAAACATTTAAAACGATGTACAAAACAACAAAATATACAAGTAGGTACTTGGCATCCATGTTTACAATACATAGAGGAAGAGGTGGAGCCTAAATAATAAAGGGTGTGGTCAAAAGAGGAATGGGTGGGGGTTATAGAGGAAGGGTGGGTTTTATCTAGGAAGGGGTGGGGTTTATAGAGAATCGGTGGATCATAAAAAGGAAGAGGTTCTACCTGGGCAGGAAGGCATGGGGAAATAGAGATTAAGGAGGTGCGTGAGCACAAAACCAAAATACGCCATTGTGTTTCACCCTCCTATTGGGCTTCCTCAAGTTCATTTCAAACATTCATTGCCGACGGATATATATCCATCGTATTACTCAATTAGCCGATTGGAGTCTTCCATTTAACCCTTTCATGCATAAACTGTGTACCCACAACATACGTTAGCCGGCAGATATACCGCTGTTACAGATACCAACGTTTCCTTTGTGTTCCTAAGAAAAACCAAAAAAAAAACCCACACATATTCAAAATAATCCTTTGATCTCACACCACAGCGACATTTTATCAATCCGAGATGGAATCCCATGCAAAAAAAAGCCTAATTTCCCTCCAATAAGTGTGTCTCATCTAGAAATTGCGTGTGTTTAATAAACATCTGTTTGTCATCTCTAACAAAGACAATTGATTTTTTCCCCGTCAAGAAGAGCTGCTCGAATCACTTCCATTGAAACGGAGAGATTTTGGCTTCTCACGCTATTTACAATATTAGCTTTGCTCGGATAGAAAATGCAAATGAGTCTTTCAACTTTTACAATGGCTGTGTTGGTTTATTTAATTCTATTTACTTTCTGCCTGCTAGCACATTTTTAAAAAGCTTTTCACACTTCTAATGCGTAATTGCGAGTAAATTAATACCTACCTAGTTACTCTTGATGCAAAACTAATTTTTTTTGACGGAAACACAGACTCTATTTTTTTTTTTTTTACATCAAACTGAGGTTATTTCTACATATATAGCATTCCTTATACTTAATTTATTACAGAGCCCGGGGACCTGGAAGTAATGTCGGGAATATAATAATAGCGGAGTTCCATTTTACTTATTGATTTTGAGGCCTATTTATATATATATATCACCAAGAATTAATAGTTTAGGCCTCATTGGGACAGATATGTCTCCAGACAGGAATTTTCACAGAACATTCTAAATAATCTTACATTTAAAGGGACACTCCGGCCACCATGTGCACTTTGATACATGTCATAGCTGAGTGGTCCCCTTAAATTTTGTGTGGGCCCCCCCCTTGCAAATGCATGGAGGGATTTGGCAGAAACCCCCGCCAAATGGGTTTGTCTCTTCCTCAGGCCCCAGCTCAGCGGGCGCTCTGAAGGCAACCAACCACAACTCGCAGAAAGCTTTAATAAGTGCCAATAAATCAAGGCAATATGGCGATGCTTTCCCCTCCTGCTTGGAGGATCCCTAAAAGGAAGTGCCGCCATCTTGGAGTTATGTCCGTGGAAATGCAGATGAAGATGGAAGAAAAGGAAGAAAGAAAGAGATAGGAGACGCGGAAGTAGTCGGCAGAAGTGGTCGGCAAAGACGGTAGGGGAAACAGTCAGAATGTGGGCATCGGGCAAGTAATTTTGTTCCCAAATTAAAAATGCCCCTGAATGCCGAACCGAATGGACAAGAAAACGAAAGGCCTAGAAGATGAGCTGAAATATTTGGCCGAATCGTTGCTTCATTCACAGGGACAGATTTGCATATCCAAATCCCATAGGCATTAAAACTACTTGGGAACCTCTGTATAGCAGAAAGGGGTTATATGACATACAGCATAGGCCAATGCCCCCCCCCCATGAGACAGGGTGCAGACAAAGGCCGCCATCTCTCAGGCTACCAAATGCTACATTTTGGTCAGCGCCGTATAGGAAAATGCACCCCGTTCAGCCAAACCCGAGAAGCTTCATGGGAGGTTGCAAACCGATAGAAAAATCATAACAACCAACATTCCTGATGTTCTACTGGTTCTATAGGGTATATAGGGTTGTGTGATGTGCATGCACGGTGCTATATAAAACACATTTACACATTTTTGTTACACCTTCCAAATTATTCCAGTTCCCAGATATGTCCCACTTTTGTAGACTTTGGGGGTACAGTCTTTATTTAGGGTCACCTGGCCTGTACCTCTTCTAGCCCTGGAATCAGCCAAGACTCCCAAGCTCCGATCACCGTGTTTGAGCCGAGTCATAGCCGAGGGAGTGAATTATGTTTCTCTTTGAAGTGGAACGTTGTCCACGGTCAATAAAAGTCTTGTGACATCCGATTAATTCAAGAACTACAATCAACTAGGAAAACATTCCACTGAGTGCCGTCAAACATCAAGGACATTTTTTATATTCTGCAACACATCCCTTTTATTTAATTATTAAACGCCAACAGACTTCAGAGGTTTATTGTCGGCTGTATAAAAAAAAACACACAAACAAATTTTTCTCTATGAGTGTACTGTGTACCAGCGCTGTATACAGTAATATAACCCCCCCAGCGCTGTATACAGTAATATAACCCCAGCGCTGTATACAGTAATAT
>VKOC01009324.1:0-10912 GCA_009364415.1 Spea multiplicata | reverse complement strand
TGTCATATACAATAATGCCATATACTATAATGTCATATACAATAATGCCATATACAATAATGCCTTATACAATAACGCCAAATACTATAATGTCATATACAATAACACCATATACAATAACGCCATATACTATTTCCCGGAAAAAGGGAATTCTATATTGAAGTAGACAAAATTTACCTCTATTCAGGATAATAAAACCATTATATTTACCACTACTTGATGCTGTGGTCCAACTGGTCAGTGGAAAGAAATTAGGTGGAAAGAAAAATAACTTTCTAAAAGTAATATATATGTTAGAAACTCAAAGTAATTCTAAGGCTAGGTTTCCACTTGTTTTTTTTTTTGCTAAAAACGCCCATAAAAAAAGCCAAAACGCAGGAAAATGCAGTGGCAGTTTTCGGTCAGAGAGTCTTTAAAAATTAAATTTTTAAAGACAGGGCTTATTATCATATTCTCCACCTATTGAGTGGAATCCTCCAATCATAATGGTGGGTTTGACCCATTATAATTAGGACTAGAACTAGATGTTACCTCCTAGGTAGTAAATCAGGTTTTGGTAGTCACGCATATCTCTTAACGTTACCTGTAGTAAATCAGGTTTTGGTAGTCACGCATATCTCTTAACCTTACCTTTCTAGGTAGTAAATCAGGTTTTGGTGGTCTTATCCCCCATTCCAATTTACATTCCTAGAGATACACAGCTACTCCTCCTTAACTTCTTCATGGAAGATAAGACTAATTAGGAAATATTTGCTGAAGCAGCTATATTCATAAAAGCTTCTTTGTTCTCAATTATAGAGAGAACAAGGACAAAAAAAAGAATCTTTATATATTTAAGGAAAACAAAATGGTTCTGACTCCATTTTGTGCTCATATAAAATACGCAAATACCGAATACCTGTTTTCCAGCCTAAAATATCTGACAGTATATATGAGTATATAAGTGTTTATGTGTGTCTATACCTATATGTATATATGTGGTGTATATATGTACGGCTTGGAGGAAAAAAGACAGAGGAGAGATGCAATAAAAACATTTAAATACTTAAAAGTACAGGAGGGAATTTATTTCAAAGGAGGAGAAAAGTTACAACAAGAGACCGGAATCTAACACTAGAGAGACAGAGACTGAGCTGGAACGGAAGGAAGATTTACTTTACCGAGTGGATGTCCTTAATCTATCTAGAATAAAGGCACAGAGGTGCACTGGATTATAATGGTTACAGTTTTTATGAAAGCACTGCAACAATTTCATTTAACTACCCCTCCATGGACCAAATCCATGGAGAGTCCTGCCCTTAGCTACAAGTTACTTGAACCTCAGACAGCAAACACCTATCCTGATTTCTGATCTCAATGGGGGTGGGAGAGGGCAATTCCTGGTGGCAAACCATCCGAAGAGAGAGTCGGCACCTTCCCGGTGCTTCCGTTTTATGGTCTACCATGACCTCACTTCCAAGCTCATGAGCCCAAATACAAAGAACCCCAACCTGTTCTTAATCGAACCTTATATGAATTCTTGCCATGTGTGCAGGGGCGGGCTGGACCGGGGGGCCAGGGGGGGCAATTGCCCCCCAGGCCGACCGAAATCTAATCTATACGGCTGCTGGGTGCTGATGCGGCTACTGTAATAGTTTTTTTTAAAAAAATAAATAAGGCAATAGCCGATCCGGCTTGCCATATTAAATTTTTTTTCAAAAAAGTATTAAAGTAGCGGCATCAGCACCCAGCAGCCGTTTAGATCAGTTTTCCAGCAGTCTGATGGCCGCATATTGATGGGGAGGAGCATGAGGGGTGGAAGCTCCGCCCCCTCGCACTCAGACTGCTGGAGCACCGGATGTCGGGTCAGTGACTTCCTGTATACATAGAAAACATTCTGTTGCTACCAGGGGATGGAGGTCTAGATGAAACCCCCCCAAAAGTGGAAGTAGAAGGTTAGTAAACCAATTTATTTTTGTACAAGCTATATAATATTTTTTTGTATTCGTTAAAAACAAAAAAATAGGTGTGTGTGTGTAAGTGTGTCCCCACTGTCACTTCTGTCCCCAATCAGCCCCCCCATGTCATTGCTGTCCCCATTCAGCTCTTCAGTGCCCAATCAGCCCACTTTAAGGTATGATCCTGGTAGGATACTCATATTAGCCTTTACAATTTTCCTGCAGCCGTGTACTACACTTCCCATAATCCTCAGCCAGTATCATGGGGGGGCATTTAACTGGCTGAGCATCAAGGGGTCATTAGGTTTTGCTTTTTTATTTTTTTTTACCATCCTTTGTTGCTATTAAATTTACTTATGTTGAACCACATTTGAATCATATTTGTATTTTTATAAAGGGGCCCCCTGGACCAGTAAGGAAGGGGACATGACTGCTGGCCTTGTCAGTGTCCCCTGTCCTTATTGGCTGTTCCTTGCAACTTTGTTGCAGGACCTAGGGGTTATAGGAAGGTGAAGGGGGATCCTGAAGCTGCCGCAGCACCTGTGATTGTCCAGCCGCCCACCCCGTATTTTGTCTGTCAGGTCGGGTTGTTTTTCCTGTTTTCTGTCTCTCTGTTTTGTTGTCACAGCAGCAGTGTTGTTCCCCCCCCCCAGCCAGCGCTTATGACTTTGTTATCTGGAATTTGCCCTACGGGCTTGGGGAGGCGTCTCCTGAAGACGGCTGATGGCATCGGATGGACTAGGTGTGACAGGGCCAGGCTAGCTGGCTCATATGTCATATGAAGTTTGGCCGGGTCACAGAGCACTTTTGTGTCCGGTTCTGTATACCGTGACCCGGTAATGTTTTATGTTGTGTTTATTGTGTAACCGGCCCAGAGACTGATGTGGATTCAGCTCCAGCCTTCAAAGAGACGATCCTATAATCTGGCTGGGGCTCTTAATCAGCAACACAGCCCTGTCTGCCCAGACGGCACCCGCACTACAGGGGGGATAACACAGGTGGGGGAACCCATTGTATCCCTTAATCCCCTCACCTGATACATCCCCTGTATACTGATGGGATTTGTGGTGGGATGGGAGTGATGGGATTGGGGGTTGGGTTCGGTACGCATTGCATTGAGATTGTATATAAATTCTGAGTGTTTGTAAATAAAGGAGTTCTTCTTGGTTTACTGTGAATGGTGGCCTATGCCCTACCCACAACAATTGTGTCTTGTTTCTTATTTTGGGTATTGGGTGGGTATTTTCTTTGGGCTATAGGCCTAAGCAGTCATGAATATGCGTTCAGGAAAAGATAGGCATGTATGGTGGGCTGATTCGTGGCACAACGGGCCACTTCACTTGACTTGCCCCCCCCAGGCCTTAGGCTGCCAGCCCTCCCCTGCATGTGTGCCACCTTTTTATTTTAATGACATTCATGCATCGTGGACGGGTTGTAGTATCTGTTTTGTACAAACAATATTACCGTGGTATTGATTTATAATACAAAATATTTCCTGCTTTGAATAAGAAACTAACTTCAGCGAATAAGTAGCTGGTCAAATAAAAGGCCATCTTCAGTACCGTGTTATAGACTGGGGCTGTGGTGGCTTTTTTGTTGTTGACTTCAGCTCCCATGATATACAGTCAAAGATACACATAAATGGCGGCACTACTTACAAACTTGAGGCTCAATCAGTTGAATAAAGGTAAAAACAAATGTTCCTTTTATTCGGATCTGTATTAAAATCGAAAAATAAAATAGAGTAAAATAGAAAATATATCCAAAATATATTTCAGCCAGAAGGACCGTTAACGCGTTTCGCACTAGCATTGCTTTTGATAAAGCAGCCTCCAGACGTCTAACATTAATATGGTGTTTACAAAACATACATCATTTAGTAACATGATAAGGATGAGAAAGGACATTTTTCATTAATATTTGAGTTACAAAATCATCATGCCCTTATAAATGTTGATCACTGAGGGCTGAGGGCTGCTCATGACGAGGTTAATATCATGAACTAAACTTAAAGGTTATCATAACATTTTGGAAATCTCTAAGGCTGAGTACTAGAACTTCCAGTTGTCTAGGAACCATTTGGCTATACTGGGGATGGTCTGGTAGACAGAAGCCTGCCTCAAGGCTCTACAGACTTTGCAGTAGCTACTATCCCACCCGCCTTCCATCCACACGCGGTACTGGGCTCTCCAGTTAAAGTATCTCCTGTATTTCTCGTCATCCTTGTCCAACTCAAGAAGGTAGGCAGCCAGTTCCTTGGGGCTGGAGAAATCGTCTACGTGAATGAAGGCCTCGGCAGGAACAAAATGCTCATAGTTCTTCCGAGATGTTCCTAACACAACTGGCACAGCCCAGGAGCCAAATGCGTTGGACCATAATTTCTCAGTGATGTAGTCCTTATAGATGGAGTTCTCAAAGGCCAAATAAAACTTGTACTGGGAAACAGTACTATGAAAGTCATCCGGGCTCAGCTTCATGTTTCCTCTCCCATAGACATCGATAGGGATGTGTTTCTTAAGCTCCTCATAGTAAGCTATACGAGGTGCGCCTTTGTACCATTTACTAACTACCCAAGACACCAGCTTGGACTTGGCCGGAATGGTGAGATTTTGAGGTTCTTTCAGGGCTTGAATCCTCCCATAAGGTCTGTAGATATCGGAATCCTGGCGGAAAGTCATAGTCATGTTGAAAAGGTTATCTAGGAAATGCAGGTTTGTTATGATTAATGGAGGTTCCATGTTGAACCAGACCCAGTGTTGGTGATGAGGCCTTCGTTGCTGGGGCAATGAATTTTTATTATACATGATATCATAATGGTGCATGACCACAGCATCAGCTGTATTGTAAACATTTCTGTCTACCGTCAGCTTACACCCAGGAATATCGTGAACTTTGTGGCACGTGTCCAGCGGGAAATGTGTTCCAAAAGGCCAGGTCCAAAGCAGGACAACAAGCTCCTTCTCCTCCTTCTCTTCTTTCAATGTTACTGCAGTTGTCGTATTTTGTTGGTCGCCTGTTTCTCGAGTGGCCTGGGCTTGCGGACAATGAAGGATATTTGGAATGATGCCACTTCTCCTCCAAGTGAACGAAATGAGGAACACAAGGATGAAAGCGGGAAGGAAGATTATCGTCCGAAAGTGGGGTGGTGTCTGAGTCATTTTTAAACTGTTGAGAAAGAAGGAAGTTTAGCATTTATTCAAGGCAATAATACACATTCATGGCGAAATAAAAGAAGAAACAATAATTTCAAAAATTAAATTTTTTTCCGTTTTTAAGATACCAGGTCATATAGCTTCTTCTGACAAACCTTTTCTATGGCTCCTGTGCATCTTTGATGGATGTTTCATATTTGATAAAAGACATATTTGGAAAAAAATGCTCACTGAATATTACAGAACCTCCGTGTTTGAGGTTTTCTAATCACGGATTTGCCCCCATTCCCTGCTTTCACCCCACCAAGGTGAACACAAGGGGGAGGTGGAAGTCGGTAGAAGGAGAAGCATCCCTTCTGAAGTCTTGTCTACATGCATAAGAGGAGAATTAAAAAAAAAACTTCACTCAAGTGGAATGAGATATGGAAAGATTCTACCATTTTATTGATTTACAAAAACATTTAGTGCACTGAACATTAAAGGAAATTGTATATCTCATAGGTGTGAAATATGTAATATTATCAAATTCAGTCTACAATCATAATACTGATGAGGGTGCCTGTTGGAAACAACAGACAATAAGCTTTATAGAAGGAACAGATCATCAATTAAAGGATAATATAACCTATGGCTGAAATGTCTTTAAGAACAATGGCTCTGAAAGATCATGACATTTTAGAAATCTTTCATGTTAGAATTTCCCATCTTCTAGGAACCATTTGGCTATACTCGGGATGGTCTGGTAGACAGGAGCCTGCCTCAATGCTCTGCAGACTTGGCAGTAGCTACTAGGCCACCCTTCCTTTGTCCACACGCGGTACTGAGCTCTCCAGTTAAAGTATCTCCTGTATTTCTCGTCATCCTTGTCCAACTCAAGAAGGTAGGCAGCCAGTTCCTTGGGACTGGAGAAATCGTCTACGTGAATGAAGGCATCTGCAGGAACAAAACGCTCATAGTTCTTCCGAGATGTTCCTAACACAACTGGCACAGCCCAGGAACCAAATGCGTTGGACCATAACTTCTCAGTGATGTAGTCCTTATAGATGGAATTTTCAAAGGACAAATAAAATTTGTACTGAGAGATAGTGCTGTGCAGATCAGCTTTGTTCAACTTCATGTATCCTTTCCCGTAGATGTCAATTGCAAGATGTTTCTGTAGCTCTTGATAATAAAGTACGCGAGGAGCACCTGGGTACCACTTGCTAACCACCCAAGCAACCAGCTTAGACTTTGTAGGAATGGTAATATTTTGAGGTTCTTTCAATGCTTGAACCCGACCGTAAGGGCTTGCAATGTCAGAGTCTTGCCGGAATGTCAGGGTCATGTTGAAGAGATTATCTAGAAAATGCAAGTTTCTTATAATCAATGGAGGTTCCAAGTTGAACCAGACCCAATGTTGGTGATGAGGTCTTGGTTGCTGTGGCAATGACTTTTTGTCATACATAATATCTACATGATGCATAACTACAGCATCAGCTATATTATATAAATTCCTGTCTAAGGTCAGCTTACACCCTGGAATATCGAAAACTGACTGGCAAGTGTCCAGCGGGAATCGCATTCCATAAGGCCAAGTCCACAGTAGGACAGCAAGCTCCATCTCTACCTTCAAACTTTGAGTTGTCACATTTTTTTGGTAAGCTGTTTCTTCATTGGCCTCAAGTTGTGGACACCGAAGCATATTTGGAACAATGTCATGTCTCCTCAAAACAAACGAAATGAGGAATATAAAGAAGATGGCGGGGAGGAAGATCACCGTCCGCGAGCTGGTTTGCGTCTGAGTCATAGTTAAACTGTTGAGAAAGAAAACACTTCAGAATTTATTCATATATTAATACAGACACACATAAAACAGTAATATACGCTATAAGCAGTGACGTATTTTGGCTTTGACCCACCACTGACCACTGCAGCCGCCATCTTGTATGTCGAGGGACAAAGTCATATCACAGCGCTCTGTATTTTGAGGATGTTTTTTTGTGATGTAACCTGGAGCCTGTGCCGGTCCATGGAGGGGCAGCACGCTGTTAAGCCCGATCATCCAATATGGCTATTTGTCCCCCCTAGTTTCTCAGTACACGGCTGCTGTCCCCTGGAACTACCACCCTCGATGGCCTAGACCAGTGATGGCAAACCTTTTTGAGCCCAAGTGCCCAAACTGCAAACCAAAACGACTTATTTTTTTCAAAGTGCCAACACTGCAATTAAACCTGAATAACGAGGTTTTAGTTTAGAAAAAACAATTCGTACAGTTTTTCAAACTAATTAACTAAGTAATACCTCAGAAACATATTTCTTTATGTTCAAGTTGGTCACATGTATCCTTTACATATTACTCTATAGCGCATATTTTTAAATATAGAGCCCCAACAAGTTTCAAAACGCGTTAAGCCTTTTTCACAGGTTCTCTGTCCTACGCACTGGCGCAGGACAGTGCAGGACAGTGCAGGACAGGGCAGGACAGGACAGTGCAGGACAGGACAGTGCAGGACAGGATATGACAGGGCAGGATAGGACAGTGTAGGACAGGACAGGACAGTGCAGGACATGACAGTGCAGGACAGAATAGGACAGTGCAGGACAGGATATGACAGGGCAGGATAGGACAGTGCAGGACAAATGTTTGAAAAGGTTGGTTAAACCTGTGCTATTTTTTGGTACCTTATTTCTTGAAGTAGTAAGGGAATCTGCTGCATTTAAAGCTAATTGAGCCAGATGTCATCTTTCCAGCTTGTTTTGTGAAATACAGTCTGCTGATTGTACCTTATGTTCTGTCAAAACAAACCTGCAGAACCGTCTGTGGTACCCTGCTTATAGTATAATATATGACAATATACAAAGTGTGCTTTCTCACTGCAGCTGTTTCATTAAAAAATATTCATGATAGTCCAACATTTTACTCAAACAATATTCTACTGTTCCGCATTGATTTTGGGTTCTCAGGGATTAAAACTATATCATGTATTAAAACAGACCCCCCCAATAATCAACCACCCACCCACCTTGGTTCTACACAAATCTTACCTTTTCTTCTTCCTTTCCGCTTTCTCTTCATCCTTTCTGCTTCCCCTTCCTCCTTTCTGCTTCCTCCTTTCTGCTTCCTCCTTCTGCTTCTTCCTTCCCGTGGGCATTCCCGAGGGTTCTGCCCAGAGAACTGTGGGAGATGTAGTCCGCGGGAGCCGACGCTGTGACTACAGTGTATGACTGTAGTCACGGCGTGCCCACAGAGACGGCTCGGCGTGCCACGCGTTCGCCATCACTGTCCTAGAGTAATCGTTCCGTGCGCCCTAATGGTTATTTTAACCCTACGTACGACTGGCTCACCTTCCACAGAGATATAAAACTTTAAGAGTAAATATAAGTACACCACCTTCTACCGCCAAGCGCCTTTTAAAAGGTACAGTGGACAAGATGATGTCATTTGTGATGTCATGTCTAATGCGATTAGCAAATCCAAGGATGGCGTGTGGTACAATTTAGTGCCCAGTGTTTTTGCGTCTAAGTAAGGAATTTAAAGGAAAATAAATGAAAACAACAAAGCTAGATTATATAAAACTAATATTTTAAAATTTAAATCGGAATAAATAATAGACGTGGGCGCCGGCATGGTCTTCGGGAACAAAAAATCTTTGTATTCTACGAATATTCGCCTGTTCCTGTGTTCGTTTTGGGGCGAATATTCGTATATGGTATTTGTATTAGTTTTTCTCTGATTTCTGCTGTTTTCTAGCATATTTATAGGGAAATCGGTAGGATCGCACAAGCATTTAAAGGTCTGCAGGAGCGACTCTATTGGTCTCCGGCAGGGGGCTCGTTTACGTTTATCGGCCGCCATATTTGTTTGTTCCTTATTCGGTTTCAACAACTCAAACACTGAACATTCATGTTCGTTTTCATGTTCTCCCGAATACAAATACACAAGTCTAATAAATAATCACAAGGCGTGGTTCTTTGTCTTATATTGTATGGTTTAATAAGCTTTAATAACGCCAGGAAATAATGCAAATACCAATCTAACTGGAATGTTATAAGGGTCACTATCATGTCATCATAATACCGCATCCACCCTAGTTTCTCCTCAAGCTCTTCTCCATTAATGAACCTTAAACATACATACAAGTCAGGCTGGCAAACATTCTACTCTGTTCTAATGATCCAGTACTAAGTTGACCTCAAAAATTCTTTCCGTGGTAAATTTGTTAAAAGTGTGTTCAGTGTGAACGTTTGTGGGTGTCGGAATTCCGAAATGCAGTTTCTCCATCAACCTGAGTCTTAGCATAACGAGGGATTTATCTGCGAGCTGACGTTATCGGTACAAGGACGGCAATGGAAGAAAATAATGGCTTAAGGTATGAGCAGAGCTGGTGGGTTTGACCAAATCTTCAATATTCAATGTTCTAGAAACCACTTGGCTATACTTGGGATGGTCTGGTAAAATGGAGATTGTTTCATGTACCTGCAGATTCCACAGTAGGCTGCGTCTAGCCCTTTCGCATTCCAAACCTTATACTGGGTTCTCCAGTTAAAGTATCTCCTGTATTTCTCGTCATCCTTGTCCAACTCAAGAAGGTAGGCAGCCAGTTCCTTGGGGCTGGAGAAATCGTCTACGTGAATGAAGGCATCTGCAGGAACAAAACGCTCATAGTTCTTCCGAGATGTTCCTAACACAACTGGCACAGCCCAGGAGCCAAATGCGTTGGACCATAACTTCTCAGTGATGTAGTCCTTATAGACGGAGTTCTCAAAGGCCAAATAAAATTTGTACTGGGAGATAGTGCTGTGGAGGTCGGCTCTGCTCAGCTTCATGTTTCCTTTCCCGTAGACATCGATATGAATGTGTTCCTTAAGCTCCTTGTAGTAAGCTATACGAGGAGCTCCAGGATACCACTGGCTAACTACCCAAGACACCAGCTTGGTCTTGAGTGGGACGGTTAAGTTTTGAGGTTCCTTCAATGCTTGAATCCTCCCATAAGGAGTTACAATATCAGAATCCTGGCGGAAAGTCATAGTAATGTTGAAAAGGTTATCTAGGAAATGCAAGTTTCTTATAATCAACGGAGGTTCCATGTTAAACCAGACCCAGCTCTGGTGACTAGGCCTTGGATTCTGGGGCAATGACTTTTTGTCATACATGATATCGGCATGGTGCATGACGACAGCATCAGCTACATTGTATAAATTCCTGTCTGCCGTCAGCCTACAACCAGGAATCCCATGAACAGGGAGGCAAGTGTCCAATGGGAAGTGGGTTCCGAAAGGCCAAACCCAAACTAGGACAACAAACTCCGTCTCTTGTTTCCGTGTGGAACCTGTTCCATTTGGTCCATCTACTGTTTTTGCAACGACCCCAAATTGTTGACACACAAGGTTTTTTGGAATAAGATTGTTCCTTTTCCAGGCATATGAAATTACAAACACAATGAGGATGGCGGCGAGGAAAATGATCACGGTCCGAGAGCAGAATGGTGCTAGAGCCATTGTTAAACTGTTAAGACAAAAGGAACTGTAAAATATTGTGTCAACTCAAGCACATCATTTTATGTGGGGAGTGGGGAATACAATATACCCAGAAGCCATCATACGTTACCAGACGCCATCCAAGCTTTTTGGAGATATATATCCCAGTATTTACATCTCTGTACATTTTTTATTTTTTTTTGTCTATATGTTTTGATTAATATATTTTTAATATATGCTCTTTGCTTTTTTTTCCAGAATAAAATATTATTATTTCTACATTCATAAACTGTTTGAGCGCTGTATTCTTTTAGTATATATAATGTATTAATATGCATATAATATTTATAATATACATTATATATG
>VKOC01009321.1:0-34960 GCA_009364415.1 Spea multiplicata | reverse complement strand
TATCTCCCCTCTAACTCCCTAACCCCCCCTTCTCAGGATCTCGCCGCCGCCCCGGTCACTTACCTTAAACTCCTGTGTTGGAAGCGTGAGGCGTTTGTCTCGGGTGCCGGCGCTTCACTGCTGAGCGCCGGCGTCTGACGTCATATGCCGGCGCCCAGCGTAAAGCGCCGGCACCCGAGACAAACGCTTCCAACACAGGAGTTGAAGCGCTCCTGCCTGCATCTTCGCTCCATAAGACGCGGCTGATTTTTCATCCTACTTTGGGAGGAAAAAAACTGCGTCTTATGGAGCGAAAAATACGGTATTTTACTACTGAATATTTATCAATTAATTATTAATTTGATTTGCTTCATCATATTAAATGTCAAGAAAATAAATTATTTATTAAGTGGATTATTGTTAATATAGATATATTTTGTGTGATATATATATTATATTATTTATATATATATATATATAATCTTTAGAATGGGACATATTTCTTAATTACGATTCATATAACATTTTATTTTATGGGGACTTAAAAAAACAGCTCCAAGATCCAAACCAAATTTGTGAACCCCTGGTATAAAATACGTTATTCTGTTAAACCCTTATGTTTCCAATATTAGTTGGAAATTAGCATGAAACCATTTGTTTGCCTTGGGTTTCTTGATATATTCATTGAAACGTTGAGCAGCAGATTTGAACTAAAGGAATACCGTTTCCCCATTGTATCTTAAATATAAAAAACATCAAATCCATTGCCTAACTTGCAATATATTTGATGACATAATAATACATTTCACTCTGAAATGTCTTGTTTGCAATATAAGTTTAATTGTCACAAAGCAAAAAATCACAGTAGCTTAGAATCCTTGTGCAAGCTAATGAACGTAGAATCTACGGCAACCAACATTCTTTTATACAGAATCCATTACATTCTATCTAGGTCCAGCTGTAGCTTTTCTTCATCCCACAGGGATAGTATAGATGATGGCATGAGGAAAATGCATAAATCAACCATTACTTTAGGGTATTCAAAATATTTCGAATTGGGACAATACCACATGCTCCCTATCCTCTCTTATTCCCCCATCCTGCTCTGATGCCTAATTTGTTTCACATAACCTAAACCCCTCTGCTCTTCAAAGAGAACATCAACATGTGTGTCGGGTACTGCGTTAATCCTAGTTCACTCCAGAGCATACTATGAATTTCATCACTACTCCACTGTGAGGAAGAAATTTATTGGCAATCCCAAGAGACATTCACTTTTACAATGTGCACCTGTAAGCTTGAATCCTTCTTATTGATCTGATTTTTTTTCAGTGCAAAGGGAAATGAAGATACATGTCTCCACATACCTTAACTAAGAAACACCAACATGAATGTACTGCGGAGTACTATTGGAGAAAATACAAAAGCAAAAACAAAAACTTAAATTGCTTAAAAATATTGGCTTTCTATATACATATTTTGAAATATGCATCGACGAAGATTAAGTTCATTGTAGACTATATAGTCACTATAGTCACACATTAAAGAGTTGAGTTCATTGTTCACGGATATCCTCTAAATAATAAAGGCCCAATATCTTGTCAATATCTTGTCACTGCCACAATTTATATAAACATCACGCTAACAACATGAAATTTAAGCCAAAGAAGCATGAATGTATGAAATCTTGCAACAGTGGGTAGACTGAGAAAATGAGGTGAGGCAGCGCAATAGTAGAAGAGTTATGGTTGGTAGGAATTTTTTAATAAGCATGAAACTGGGTCTGTCTTTCTTGACATGCCACCCACAAGCTTTGTAAATTCACTGTATTAACTGTTGGTACTATACAAATAAATAATAGATTTTTTGTATAACTTGTCTTTTATTTAAGATTTTATGAGAATATAGGGGGATGAACATAGAATCATTTGCTGAATTAGTAAGTGTGATATAGAAAATTGATATTAAAATTTTTACAATTTCTTTAACAGGCAAAAAATCATGAGGACCAGGATGGAGTGACAGTCCATGTAAATAAATAATAATTAAAGTCGCAAGTCACAAATAATTTTAGGCAATACCTAAGCAAAACATTATCCCTATTGTTGCTTTGGTTTAAGGATATTGCTTCCTATTATGATTGGATGAACTGTTGTATCTTAAAAAAAGGATATTACCAGCAAAATAAGCCTAACAGCAATTGCCCCCAAGCCAGTCGAAAATTGTTCACAAAGAGCAGGTTAGACCTGTTTGCACTTTTTATATGGGACCCCTCTGTGTCCCTGCCTCCCTGGGCTTGTCCAAAAATCGTTCACAGTCTGACCTAGACAGCCCATTGGCTGTCTAGGTCAGACTGTGAACGATTTTTGGACAAGCCCAGGGAGGCAGGGACACAGAGGGGTCCCATATAAAAAGTGCAAACAGCTAGAAAGAAAGCTTTGAGTTGAGGGGGTGAGTAAAAGGGTACACATATATGTATGCATAAATGTACACTAGCAAAAGATCTAGGGAGGTGTGAAATGTGTAACATTTTTAATCATTTAACACATTGAAAAGTATAAATATAAATCAAATCAATATTTTGTATGACCATCCTTTGCCTTCAAAGCATTAATTCTTGTAGGTGCCCTTACACAAAGTCTGTAGGCATACAGAGATGTATGATTAAACAATTAAATATGTAGGTTTAAACACAGTTATTAACTGGTACACTTGCAGACAGTTTTTAAAGGAACTTGGCAGGTAGGTTGTTCCAAATGTCTTGGAGTTCTTCTGTGGATTTAGGTAGCCTCAGTTGCTTCTCTCTCAATGTAATCCCAGAGAAACGTGATTATGTTGCGATTAGAGCTTTGTGGGGGGCCATTCCATCACTTTTAGGACTCCTTGTTCTTCTAAACACAGGGTGGTTGTCATGTAGCAGAATGCATATGGGGCCAGATGTCTCCCTGATGGTATTGGAAGATGGGTAAGTATCTGCCTGTATTTTTCCAGCATTGAGGAGACCATTAATTTTGCCCCAACTTTATTTGGAGAAATACAGCACCTTACTTGCAAGGAACCTCCACCATGCTTCACTGTTACCTGCAAATTCTTATTCTTGTACCATTCTCCAGTCCTTCTCTGAACAAACTGTATTATATATATATATATATATAGCCAAATATTTCAATCCAGAGCAACTGCTGCAATTTTTATGCATCCCTGTCCCTGTGTTTTGTTGAATAGTCAAGTCGCTTAGCCTGGTTTCCATGTCAGAGGTTTGGCTTTTTGGGCACAAGTCATGAAGACCACTTCTGACCAGATCTCAGGACAGTAGATGGTTATACCAGGGTCCCACTGTTTTATGACAATTATGAGCTATAGGTGCTGCTGGACATCTTACAATTGCAATTTTACAACAAGACAGGAGGCTTCATAATTTATGTCACCTTTCACCTTCTACACTAAGTTTCCTTGGCCGACCATTGGGTATACGGTACTCAACATTGGCAATGTTTATGTATAAGTGTGTATGAGGGACTATGTGTTAGCAGGAGTGTGTAAGTGTGTATTAGTATGTGTGTATGTGTGTTAGCGTGAGTGTGTAAATTTGTGTAAATGTGAGAGTATGTCAGAATATGTGTACCAGTGCGTATGTGTTTGCCGGTGGGGGTCAAGGAGCTGATAGGACCACTTGGCTATACCTGTCCCCTGGGGAAGACGGTGCTAGGCCATCCCTGCTTCAATATTTGATTTTCTATAGTTTTGGCTAGAAAGGCTCAGACTCCTACACACTCCTGAAATAACAGAAGGCTGCATCACAAACAATGGAAAGGCTCCATTTGTAAAAAGCAGCATGTTTTTAAAAGGTAGGGCTGCACAAATAACTAGGCCCAGCTGACACAATTCTTGAGTAGCCAGAGTTCCCAAACCCAGAACAGTGGCCACTAGAGGCTGCAAATGAGAATAGCACCACAACAGGTATAATATATACAGGAGCCTGGCAAGCATGGTGCAACCATGACACTTGGCTAAAAAAGTTCCCAGCATCAATGGATGGCAAATGCTTTTTGCCCGTGAAAGAAACATCTATAAGACATTTTGTTAGACAAGGTTTTTTTGTTCCTAAAGGAATTTGGTTTCAAAATGTTGCTTTATTGTTTATAGATTTGCAGCCAAAGTTCGAATCTCCTTTCATGGTCAGTGAATCATTGAATCCCACGAGGCCTGAAGGTAAAGGCATTGTAAGGAGCTTACTGACACCTTGGGTGTTCTTAGTGCTTATTCATTGTAAAGGGAATTATAACTTTGATCCTGTCTCTAAAATACTGGATCAGAGATTCCCTTTTTTTCTAAATGCAAGGTATATACAGCATTGGAATTCAGTTTGACATTAATTTTTAAATGTTTTTCCACATACACATGCCTTAAAACAAATATTTTCACAAGTATTTGAGTGACCATAAAACTCAAAAAGACTTAAAACACTTTACAAGTGTTGTTCCATTATGACAAAACATACTACTTCCCCGGTGTGCTTAGCAAATAAACCTTAGCAGATCTGTAATTTCATTATTTTCTCTAAAGGTTAAATCACATAAAATACATAATCCATTATGAAGCTTTTTCATTTCTTTTCATTAATTAATTAATGAGACATGATTTTGCATTAATCAACCAATTTTACATAATTAGCAAATTCTTTACTGGAAGGATTGGGATATTCAACTTTATAAATGATTGTATTTCAAATATAGTATTTAGTCAAAATTCAGCAGAGTAGGTGGAACAGCACATGGGTTTATAATTTACATTTCCAACATCCAATAACAGATTACTTTTTAAAGATTCGGGAGAATTGACAGGTATGACTATTGATATAGACCCCTTCTGCCATCAACTAATATTGAAAATACAAATGGGGTAAAATATATTTGACTTTATAGAAAGAGTAGTAGATATGTGGAAGTAGTAAATCCAAGAACAGTAAAGAAATTCAAGAACGCTACAAAAATATTTTCTAAAGGGCTGACTAGATGGACCAATTCCACTTCTGCCATGAAAATCTATGATGTTCTATAAATCTCTCTCTCTCTCAATATTTCTTTCTCTTGATATTAAAATATTGGGTATAATATGCACAATTTACACCTTTTTCAAGAGTCCTGAAGAGAGGGGTGTGTATAATACCCAGGTAAGTGTGTTTACATTTGCTGCATGGTTGCTTCATGAGAGTGATTTGCAGCATTAACAGCATCAATGGTGCGATCACTGTTGCAGCACTGAAGGGGTTAACGCTTGAGTCTTCAGTCTTTACGGGCTTGTGGGGGCCAAGTTATAATCACAATGTGATATGCTGTGCTCACATATCATTACAGACCTTTATCAAAACAAGGTCTCGATTTCTAATTCCAGTAACTAAAGAATGCATGTACCGAACTGCTTTAGAGACCATGCAAAACGGACAACGACTCAAAAATTAAAATAGCAATATGGGTACTGGAATTTAAGTTTTTCAATAATTTAAAAAATGGTTCCGAAATCAGCAAAGAGAAATAAACATTAGATGTGCATTTTAAATAGCTGCCTCAAAGCAAGTCGCCTGCCGGTTTGTATAGAATGTATCACTAAAACTTTGTTTAACCATTTAAAACAATTATATAAATATCTAGACCTGTTTCTAAAAGTAATTAAAGATGTTCACTGTCCATGCTGTTTTCTATCATTGGGCTTCTTCTGCAGCCAAGCAAAGAAACATCTAGCATATTCTGAGTGTTCAAGAATTTTGAAAACCACTTAACCAACTTTTCTGAATCTGCTGGGACATACTTGGATATCCATTCAGAACAGATGTGCCAAGTTGCATACAGATTACTTTCTCCTTGAATTTATGACTGTGAAAATAAACACAAAAACATTTAACAAATCGTGATTATAACCATACTTTTGTAGCGCTAGAATGCAGGTGTCCTAAAAATGTCTAGCTGCAACGCATATGTATATGTGTTTTACAGGACTTGAATACCATATGTCCCATTGCTTTCGGTGTTTTGTTTACCTTTGTTAGCCGTGTAGGTGGTAAGGATTAGCTTGTGCCACTTATGATAGAGTAGGAAAGGATGACCTAAGTGTCCATAAATAAAGCAGAAAGGAATAGGGGAGAGAAAACACAAGGAGGCTGTATAACTGGGTGTTTGATGGATATGCGGGGAGTACAAGGGCTCCTGTTAAAAAAGTGTTGAAGGAGGAATTAGATTTTAGGAGGGATCAACAGTATGTTAAAAGGAGATGACCCTTTATGACCTTTTCTTGTTGACCGGATTAGAGATTTGTATAAACATTCTAGGCCAAGTGAGGAGCACATTACACTTCCCCTATCCAATTTTTGAAATGGATACTGAAATATTTAATTATATTTTTATTGATTTGGATTGGAGAAATTGACAACCTGGGTAAACGCTTCACTGGAAAGTAAAACTGCATACAGAATGCAAGTCAATAATTTATGTTATATGCAAGTGTCACTCTTATGATAGATGCGAATATGTTTATAGTCATTCATTCAAACATCCAATCGAAATAAAGAAAATTATTATACACAATAAAAAAGTGAAGAACCTGCAACGCAGTATATCTTACAAAAGGCTGGTTTTTTTGTAATTAGATGTCTTTAACCCGATGTTGCACATTAGCCATACTTAATAAGTAATAGTATTATAATTAAGAAATTTGCTAAACTAAAACATGTTTTTTTTTAAATCAGATTAAATTGTTATTAATATTTGCAACATAATATTCATACGCTATTTCTACAAAAATTAAAACCTGAAATACAAGGGCTACTAAGAAAAAGAGATATAGTTATATATAGACAAAGTATATATGTATGATATAAAAGATATTATTCCTCACCTTTTGTTTCTTTAAGTCCACATTGTTATGCAGTACACTGCTGTTATGTTTTGTCTACCCTCTGTACAGCACTGCAGACTATGATGGCACTATGTAAATCAATCAATAAATAAAAAAAGTAATACTAATAATAATTATAAATATGTTGATATGTTCCTCTGTATTAGTGTACTGAATTACTTTGTAATAACTGATATGTCTGGATTCTCATAGTGTATATTCACTCTTTCAGATCACAAAGGATACTTTACTATAATTTTATTTCATGAAAATAAAAATAATGTATTGTATGTAATCATTCAACCAATAAATGACACAAACGATATAATAGCATATAAATTTTAAATTTGGAGTTTATACAAATTTAATATATCAAAAATATTAACAATTGACAGACCTAAACTTTTATTACATCAATTGGTAAATAAATCATCTTTCTGTAAATATAAATTATTCAGTTTTTACTGATTCTAATAAAAGCCCAGTTGTTAAAACGCACAATGCTTTTATGATTAGGTACTTGATTTAAGCATGAAAAAATATTTAATATACTATTTTACAAGATTCCATAGACCTATGTCTCCTACCTTAAATGTTAAGCCATAATTATGCATCAATAATTGTAATTCCTTTTTTTTTCTCATAAAATACTTTAATCTATTAGTTCGGCCAAACACAGTAAACATTCTTCATATACCAGGGAACTTCACTTAAGCAGCAGTTCAAATGTAAGATTTAAGAAGTAAAATAATTTCATTGATATTCAAAATGTATTTGCTATATTTACATAAAAGACGCTCAGTTTAGGTTAATCTTTTTTTGTTATAAAAAAATTCACATTCAAAAATTTATATTAAAAGAAAAAAGTAAAATAGAAAATGAGATTAACTGACAACAGAGTAACAGCAACAGCTGGATAATAGCTGTGCCGTATCTAACCATATATTGTTAACATTTTTCATACGCTATATTCAAGACAAAATAATCATGATTCTTAAAAATGTATTTATTGTTGCCATAATAATCTTATGAGGAAAGGATCATTTGGGCTAGAAAAACACAGTTCTGGCCAAGGTGTTGGGATCTAATGTATTTTGTATTTAATCCAAATTTTCGATCTAATAATATTCGGGGGAGGCTCTGTGAACAAATATTTTAGATAGGTAATCCTATGAGTTTAAGGTTTGCTACAGTCTACTAACTCATAATAACAAAAGATGATAAAATGGCGTCGCTAGGTGTTAAATATGAGAACATTAACTTAAAAAAATCAGTGAAAAAAATGTATCAAATAGTATTCCGCACACATTTTGGTCTGCAAGATTTTCATCCTGTTTAGAAAAGAAAAATAATCTGCACAGTTGGATTTTGTGTTGTACTGGAGTTCTCATCCTCTGGGACTTCCATCCCACCCCCTCAAAACACTTCCAACTTCCCCTCTGCTTCACCATCTGTTCTCTATCCCAATTTCATGTTTGCCTTCAAACTCAAATGTTTTATTCGTTGTAGGGAATGTTTCTTACCCCATACACGTTGCATAGACACAGCCAGACCTGTCCAATGTAATGTTGCATAAACTACATACACATACCATTTTCCTTTTTTAAACACAACTTACACTTAACCACTTTTCGCTGCCAAGCGTTATGTTGAGCAAGGAGCTTTCTGTCTATTCTAAGATCTATTCCACCTGCAGATGTCTGTTAACAAGAAGACATCAAGGTTGAGAAAGCGTCCGATTGATATTAATGGAGCAAAGTCAAAACAATACTGACGTCGTACAAAATGTACTAGATACTATTGTACACTTTATTTACGCAACTTAAACATACGTTTACATACATGCAAAATGTTTTGTCAGTACAGGGTATGAAGTCCACAAAAGTAATGTTACATCATTTACATACACATCAACTTAACACTTTTTGTGTTAGTACAGAACATTTTGTGGAGCAAGAAGCTTTCTGTCTATTGTAAAATCTATTCCACCTGCCCATGTCTGTTAAGTAGAAAACATCGAGATGAAACAAGTTTGCTCGTTCTAAGAGGAGTATTTAAGGAGCAAAGGCATAGCATAAAGAAACTACCTTTTTGAGCAAAACAATACTTATGTCAAACAAGATGCACTGGATTACACTGCAACACAGCAATGTGAATACAGGTTTATATACGTACAAAATTATATGTTCAGGGTTTCCAAAATAAGCATTTTTGGAAGAACCTGGATACACTGCAGGCACATCTGTGATTTTACTCGCAGGTGCTCCTTACTGCTGTTTCTGGACTCTTTTTTCTTAGCTATGGTAATGTCTTTTTCTGTGTTTTGAAGATCTTCCTGGACAGTCTGTTAGATGTAGTCACTAAAGTGTGTGTTTTTACAAGTTGGCCAAAATTCAAATTTGTAAGTAACAATTAACTAACTTGCTAATACACTAAAGCCAACTTGAATTAGCATTCAAACAAATCACAGTTTGCCCCCCCCAAATGGCTAGAAAAGGAGAAAGTGCTGAAGAAACTCCCACACCCTTACTGTAGAAGAGTCGAGTGTATGTGAATAAAAAAAAAGAGGCAACTCACAAATTCATTAACCTGCGATTTGCAATTAAGATTTGTGCCCCCCCCATGCAAAAACATACAATCAACATGTTTTAACCCCTTAAGGGCCAGGGTTATTTTACAATGTTTTCCAAAAACAACTAAAGCAATTTTTGTGTTTTTGTTATGTTTTATTTAACTGTAATTTCCCACTGATTTACTTAGCGTACCCCCACAAATAATATATTGTATACTTATTGTATACTGTATATTTGGATTCGTACAAATTTGTTTACCGAATTTTGGTAAATTCAGCAATTCGTACAAAGCCCCAAAAACGAGGCCAGACCTCCACACGAATCGGTCGAATACTAAGCAAAATAATGCTCATAATTTTAGACCAAAATTTGCGGGCCTACATTCACTCACACTCTCACTCTTTCATTCTCGCTCTCTAAATGTTTCTCTACTTGCTCTTCCAACCACTTTTGCTTCTGCAGACTGTTTCCGCAACTTCTTAATCGTCTACCTTCTCCCTTGTTTCTATCTTCAGTCTGCTATCTCCTCCCTTCTCTTCTATCTTCAATCTACTATCTCCTATCTTCATCTGCATCTCAGAGGACATAACCCAGCAAGTACTTCTGCCAAAATGTTGGCGCTTGCGGTGACGTCCTTTCCTCCATCCTCCAATTTGGGGAAAGGACTTCACCAAAAGCATAGTAGTTTTGCCCTAACTTGAACTTGGGGCAATGCAGCGCTTGTGGTGACGACATCCCCCCAATCCTTTAATCAGGAAAGAAGACGTTAAAGAAACCCTAATTTAAACTTGGGGCAATACGATGGCCCCTTCAGTGACGTCCTCTCCCCAATCAGGGGATAGAAGAGCTCCTTCATTTGGCCCTAACTTGAACTCGGAACATCTATAAAAATAATACATATCTATACAAAATGTAGATATTTGTCCTGATATTGGAAACACCTCATATTTCCAGGTATTTGCATTTATTGGTAGTTACAAGGCTTAACTATAAATGACATGTATCACTGTTTCCAAAGTAGAGTAATGGTTTTTTTTTTTAAATTATATTCTGGGAGTTTGTCCCCAAAAGTGGCTAGAAAAGGCAAAAGTGCTGAAGAAAAGTACCGTATTTATCGGCGTATAACACGCACTTTTTTTTTTAACTAAAATCCTACCTGCGTGTTATACGCCGATAAATCCTGCACAATCTTCCCCTGCACAGCTCTCTTGCGCCCTCTCTGATGCCAGGATCCGGGTGATGACGTCACTCCGGCCCCAGCATCAGCACAAAAAGTAAAACGCTGTGTTTGTGTGTATGTCTGAGTGTGTTTGTGTGTCTGAGTGTGTTTGTGGTTTCCCAGATAGCAGTGATTCTAATTAAGTTTTTTTTGTTCAGAGGTGCTTTTTCTTTCATATTTGCCTTATAAGTGGCATAAATGTTATAATAAATGTTATAATGTAATAAAAATGACTCCAACATTAAGTTCTGAGCATCCAAGTCATTTATTTTACATTTATGTTTTTTAACTCAAAGTTCCTTGTTAAAATGAGGGTGCGTGTTATACACCAGTGCGTGTTATATGCAGATGAATACAGTATATAATTTTTAAAGCTTACAGTTTAAACTATTTTACTAGGATGCAAGTAAAAAAAAACAGCCTATGATTTGTAATCAGTAATCAGGCAGCAAGAGAGGCTCATGGTAAGCTGGCGATCATGTCTGGATTATTGCCCCCATAGGAGTGATCAAAGGTTCAGGGGGGCTATGTCTTGCGGTTGCTGGTCTGCCCGATTTTCTGTCAGACAGCAGCAGAAGTGCCCCCGTGGTCACCATGATTGTGGTGACGTGGCAAAATTTTTTACTTATGATGTACCAGGTAAATACCTTAACCCCCATTTCACAAGGAACATGGTATCGGTACAGGGGGGGCAAGGCTTGACATCTGTGCACCCAATAGAGTAACTATATAATGTTTAACCCCCCCGGGGATAGGCGAGGGGAGTATATAATTAATTATAATTAATTTACCCCATGGCACAAAGGGTGAGGAAGTTTATGGGAAAATTGCCATTTTATTATTATCCTTAAACACCATTTGCTTAAAAATTCTCAAAACTGTTGTGACACTATATGTTTCATTCAAAGGGTAACATCCTAGCGCACATGTCGGTTGCATTTTGTCTTTCAACTATTAACACATGATGTTAATTCTGTTAGTATGTTCCTGCTGGTTTTTCTACTAGCGCTCCTGTTGGGGCCTTTGAAGAAGAACATCAGTTGAAATGCCTTTTGTAATCATGTCAAAGGAGCTTAGTGAAGTAATCTGACGAAAAGTTTTTCTCCCGAGTGCTGAAAAAACTTTCCCAAATTGCAGCTAAGTTGAATACTTTAAAAGAAGGCAATACAACACACACTGTAGAGATTCTCTTTGTTATACAGGTACTACAAATAAATAAATGAGTCAACATACATCAGTCCTTGGGTGGTACAGTATATAAATTACATACTGTACAAAGAAAGCATGACACTGTTAAGATGAGTTCAGCTATAAAGTGTGCGTGTACCTGTGAACGACATCAATTTTCCTTGCAGAGATTTTCTAAAAATGCAAAGCAAGACCAGGCAGACCTAAAGTGACCAAACGGTTAGAAGACCAGTATATCAAGTTAACATAATTGCAATTAAAGCACAGCTTTTTTAAGCACAGCTGAACCAAGAACATCTACCCCAGTAAACAAAAGCACACTAAAAAGATGAGTAGCAAAGGGTGGACTTTGTGGGAAAGAGGCTAATTCTAAGCCACTTATTAGCAGGGCCGGCCCTACAATGGAGCCGAGTGGGGCAATTGCCCCAAGCGGCACTTTTGAAGGGGCGGCACTTTGCCGCCCCAAGCGCTTTTTTTTTGAGGTGTAGTGATGACTTGCCTATTCTGAAGTTGGTGACTTGCACCCGACCAACTGCACTTTGATCTTGCAAAGGCATACCATCATTTTTTACTTAAAGTTGTATGGAAGAGGGTTCATTTTCCTGAAGGGCAACACACCTAAACACACACTGACACTGACACTGTACAAGGCATAGCTGAATTCCAAGGAAGAGTAAGGAGTGTCAATTTACATTGCTTTCCCACTGCATTGGACCACAAGCCCATTGTACCTCTCTGGGAAAATGTAAAAGTAAAATGGAGAAACATACTGACATCTCTAGACAATCTCTGGGATGTTCTAAAGGGGTCCTGGAATAATGTGGGTTGTGAACATATTCACAAACTTGCCAGATAGAGTTAAAGCAGTCATTAAGGCAAACATTGGTCATGGCAAGTTTTGAGAATCTATAAACAACTTCATAAACTACTACATCTGTTAAGCCTCCTTCTATGGTTTCTGTTCTTAGAAGTAACAGTTGAAGGAAGAAGGTTCGTGTGTAGTTGTTACTTGAAAGGCATTTTCAATTTGGTTAAAAATAGGGAATTAAAATACTTGGATTTACTTAAGAATAGTACGTGAAATCTGGTAATGTCTGCACTGTGTTATTTTGGTACTGAAAGCAACAAAAACATATTATTCTGCTAATAGAAATACTCTGAAGGTAAAAGATGACATGCTGCTAATTACTTTGTTGTTTATGGAACCTAATTGTGTTGCTAATTGAATTCTTTGTTGTGAATTGTCCTTTTCAGTTTACATCCCAACTGTACTAGCAATTTTTCTTTGATCCACTCTTTGCAAAAATGACTATCAAGTTCAAAGTTGTTTTAGATCAAAGAGTAGGATTATTTATTCCTTCAAATCGCTTTGAAATCCCTTTGGAGATAGCTTATTACTATTCATTATACCATAGCGGGAAACCAACAGCCATAGATTAGCATATAGGAAACAATATACTGAACAATGGTATGGTATCATAGCCTAGCTAATTTAACTGACCAATTTTTTTTCATATTACATATACTAATAAATATTTCTGTAGCAATATGTGCCATGCCTTCTTTGTATATAATAGAGTTATTAAACATAGGTGAAGAAATATCAGATTTGAGATCTTCTAAACCTCACTATTTTATTCTAAATGTATTTCAACATAATGTATGTGGTGGCTCCCTACAGATTTTAGTCTAATTCATGACTGATTTTTTTGTTAATATATACAATAACTAGATTTAAATAGTGTCTGACGCAGTTTAGTATTATGCTAAGCTTAAGAAGGCAAAAAATATTAGCTGTGCCACATACAGAAAACTGCCAAGTGTACAAAAATGAGTGATTAATAAATGAAAGGAGCAAATCTAAACAAGGAAAATAATCCCTTTGTGACCATTAGGATGTACTATTACATCCTATAAAACAGGCCTTTGATGACTGATGACCTAATAGTACATCTTTTGGATTTTTGCACCAGCGGAGATGTTTCCATGCCAGTAGACGGGAGATCAGCATTCCTGGGAACTTCTCGGCTCCGGCTACCTGGAGCCTTCCCTTGTGGGACGCAGCCGGGACCGCCTGCTGATGATGGTGGGCGGTCCCGCTGATGTCAGCGGGAAACACCCCTATTTATAGGAAAACTTGGCGGGGAGCGGGGCTTGACCCGGAGAACCGCAGGAGCAGCGCTGACCCAACCCGCAGTTTTCCCAGGTATGGAGATCAGGCCTGGGGTCTCCTCTGTCAAGAGGAGCTGGCATCACTGATGCAGATAGTACACTGGAATAACTCAGCACTCTTCTGTTTGGGCATTTTCTTCCAGCAGTGTCAGTCCTTATGAGACCTACTGTCTGATCATCAGTGCTGCAATCAGTAATAAAGGGCAATGGAGCCCTGGAGTATTTGAAGTAATGGAGTATTTATGCAGATACTCTGATCATGGAAAAGGGGAATCATGGTGATTCTTCAATCACTTAGGCGAATGAAACCCCTGGACCCAAAGCGGTTAAACAAAAATGAAGGGCGTTATATAAATGAGAATAAGTAACTAGCTGACTGCTTAAATAAATATTTCTGTTTTTAAAGAGGTAGGTGGACCTCAGTTAGTAACAAGAAATAGGGATACATGTAAAGCATATGTGTTTACAAATGGAAGAAGAGCTACTAAACTATCCAAGGTAAAAACAGACAAATCCATGCAATCTGATGAGATACACCCAAAAACTTAAGAGAGCTTCGAAGTGTCCTAGCAAAACCTTTAGCAGATTTTTCCAGTCACCATTTAAAGGAATAGTTCCAAAAGATTTGAAGTTATGCAGTGCTGCAGAATAGGATGACGCGATATAAAACAATAAATAATCATAACAATAGTACCGCTTTACAAAGAAGGTAGCAGGGAAGACTTATGTCAGTAGTTGGAAAATTGATGCAACCCATCCTAAAAGGAAGGCTTGCTAAATATCTTGATGTAAATGGTTTGCAAGATCAGAAACACATGGGTTTACTACAGGGAGATCTTGTCAGTGGAGCAGTGGATCTATCTGTCTAGATAACAGTAAGATAATGCATACTGTCCCTCATAGAAGACGTAAATAAATTGCAGTCTTTGAGTTTGGAGGTTAAAATACCAGAATGGCTAAGGCAATGGTTGAGTGACAAGTAACAGGAGGTTGTAATTAATGCTCTACATTCAGATGAAGGTCTGATTACTAATAAGGTAACTTGAGGATCAGTACTGGGACTCATACTTTAATATCTTTATTAGAGGTATTAAAAATGATTTTAATGGTAAGGCATGTCTTTTTGCAAGTGATACAAATGTCTCCAACAGGGTAGACTAGAGCCATTAGTAAGAAAAGATGGTTCTGCCACTTTACAGATCTCTGGTCAGACTTCACCTATATTATTGTTTACAGTTCTAGAAACCCAAAGAGGGAAAATGTTATAACAAGAGGCCATAAACTAGAGGGTCTAAAAGCTTATTTATAATGTAAGTTTTACTTTACTGAAAGGATAAGAGGTAAATGGAACAGACCTTCGTCAGAGTGAAAAATTGGTAGATGCTAATGTGGTGAGGGAATATTGAAATCACGGAAGTCTAGATGGCCAAATGCTTCTTATCTGCTGCCAAGTCTTAATACAGAGCTCAATGAATTTATATTAATACAAATATGGTGTTTTTAAAGAAAAAATTAAATGGATTCAATACAGAGAAGGCTTTTGGAATGCATTATAGGACTTAAAGCTACCCTTACTATCGACTTCTGACTCTCCGCATGAGTGTTCTCCCGGTGGTGCACCATGACTACATGTTAAATCTGGTAGAAAATTTTGACATATAAAGAAAGCAAAACTCCCGAGACCTGAGTAAGCTAGGATTCTAGACAGGGGGCCATTATAACTGTTTCACAGTGAACAAAAACTAAGCCAAGCAGTATGCCGGCTACTTGATAGCTTTATTTCCTTTAGCTGTTTTGAGACACAAATCTAAAGTTCAACAACCTGGTGTTACCTTTAAGCAGTTTGTGACTTAACATAAACGAGTGGCCTTTGTAAATTACAAACTAAATATTTGCAAAACAAGACTTTAAACTTTAATGAAACCAGAGCACCAGGTTATAGTAGCACAATATGGTTGCACAAAGTAGTAACACGAGACCTGTGCTTCATGGCCATGAAGGAGCAACCATAATCAATGACAGCGAGAGGGAGAGAGGCACATAACAGGCAAAAAAACAAAGTCCCTATGGAACATAAAATGCAGACGTTGTGGGGAATGGCTAAGCAATATAGAACTGATATTTAGTTAGCAAATGAGATCTTTCAGAGCTCGTCAGGCCAGTAAATCATTTATTCGCTTACAAGTGTTCTGTGTTTCTTATTGGAAGTGATTACAAGCCATATTGTTTCTATCAGTTCAAAAATGAAATTTAAAATACAAAAGCCCCTTTATTTAGCTTTGTTTCATATCTTGCCAAGTTTCTGTAGCCGTATTGTCCAAACCAAATCACTGATCTGAATATCTCTGTATATTCTTCTGGGCAGACAAATGTTACAAGTAGTAAAATTTAGAAAATAATATATTATGACTTATTAGTTTTTAACTTCAAAAGCTCTCAATAACAAGCATAATATTAATACATATTATGCAAGTATTTATAAAATGCTAAAGCAACTGAGCACTTTAATAAGATCAAATTAACTTTATTTCTCAGAGATCAGGCAAGATATACAGTGATCTTTGTGCTGGGTTGTACTGTTTTTTATGTTTCATACACATTGTTCTCTTGAAAAAAACAAACCTTCTTTCATAATTGTGACTAAATGGAACACCTTAAGGCTACGACAGGCACTGATTTTGTAAGATATATATTTTTGGAACTGATCTAGATAGATCAGTTTCCTTACTATATACTACGCCCAGGGCAACGTCATGTTGAAAGCCAAATGCTATGTTTCTAAACAAATTTAAATTCCGTGGTTATTGGCTTAAACATGCTGAACCTGACAAGTGGCAAAAAAAAGAGTATGCATAAAATAATATCCACCTTAAGCACTACAATAAATAAACAGACAGCAATCGATCAAGGATAACCTTGTGTACCGCCACATCGGCCAAACTATAGACACATTTGATACAGAATCATTCTGCCAGGGACTTAAATGAAAACATTGTTTTTTTTGTTGTTTTAACTTTATTTAACATCCTCCTGTTAAATAAAGTAAAAAAAAAACTTTTTTTAACATGGAGGATGTTAAATAAAGTTAAAAAAAAACAAAAACAAGGATGTTTTCATTTAAGTCCCTGGCAGGCGCCCCTGTTGCCATGGCGCCTGTGCGGCCGCACAGGTCACACACCCCTAAAGCCTACATATTCTTGAAACAAACATGGCGGAGACAAATAATATCATGACTTATCTCAAGTTTTTAAAGATATTATTATTATATCCTTCTGAGAAATTTTCATCTTGCTGCCTGTAGGAAATGACCGTTGCCAGTGATATAAAAGACGGTGTATCATGTAACTCCTCCATCTAAGAAGCAGTCTTAAATTAGGCTTAGAGGAAGAGCCGGTAAGGAATGAAGTAAGAAAAAATTGTCACAGATATTTGCTAGTTACTCATACAACAAAATACTCAGTAGGTATTTCTTTTAATGAGCAGGCTTTTTGCATTCTTGACATGACTTAGGTGGTGATGCTAAAATAAGACGCATGTATTTCAATGTTCCAGGTGACCATGTCAATAAATGCAAAAGGAATGGATAACAATCTGAATGCACATGGCAGCTCAACATAAATGTGAACACCAAAGAAATTTGATAACATAAAATAACAAGGATGGCTTCATGTAGAATGCTTCTCCTAAATTATGTTCAAATAACAAATATTTTGGCAGAACAAATGCAGTCATTTGCAAGAATGATGCTATAAAAACTAAATTCAGTTGACAATGAGTTAAAGGCCTGTACGAATGACTCTATTGGTCGCTCGTATGGACCTTTAACTCCTGGAGCAGGTAAACCAATGGTCTCCACCGGCGGAGTTTTGCCGTCAGGAGTTAAAGGTCTGTACAAGCGTCATCTGTGGCTAAAGGTAGGGATCAGATTTTTTAGTCTGACCCTAATCTGCAGCATTATGTTCAATACAAAAAAGCCATACTCTAATATCAGTCTCAAGGCTTTCTTCTCCTAAACTGAAGTCTCATGTGCAGTTAAAAATGCAAGACTTTCACTTGGAGGGGGAAGATGGCTTCTGCTCAGCACAAGAAACGACCATGATAGGGCCCATGGATGTCACCATGTATAAGATACATGGTTGGCATATTGGCATATTGCTTCTGGCACAGAATTTGTGGTTTTTAACATATATTTTGTGTTGGTCTAGTGTAATTTCTATATGTATTCCCAGAATTTGGTGTCGGAAACCAACTGGAGTCCATGTTTTTGTTCAAGGAATTTCATTGACAACCACAGAAAATCTCTCTGCTCCCCGCGTGATTAAGCTGTCTGTGTTTGTTTTAAAAATCCTCATGCATGTAAAAAGTTATCAGTTAAAGAGATCTACATATCTTACTCTCATTCCCTTAAATTTCATGCTTTTATGCAACACATTTATGTGGTATGCCAGATGTTGTAGGATGTAAGAATAAAAGTAATCTATATTATCTATTTTATGAAGGAATAAAATCTATGTCTCTTTTAAGCAGATGTACATTCTGTTAAGTTTACTGATGTAGCTTTGTGTTAACACATAAAGTGCCAATGGCTCTATGAGTTGCTTAAAATTTAGAATGTTTGTGTCAAATATATGTAAATTGGAATATTTAGGTTAAATTATTATTTTGAATTAAAACAATTGAATGTCATATTCACTTATGCTGCTCTTAACGTACAAATCAGTTGAATCTTAACATTTGACTTCCGTTTTTTTTACATCCTTGCACCCGTTATTTTGTGTGTCATTTGAAAATGTTGTTTAATCCCCAGAATTCTTTAATACACTTTACACGAGTATTCCAAACCTTAACTTCAAGCCTGGATTTTACAATCCAGATGAACAAAGTCCCAAAAAAACAGTTTAGGACAGATGTTGGAAAACCTCAAGCAAGTAAATAAAGCACATATAGAGACGGTTTATTTAAGTAAATTGGTACTTACCGTGATCTCTTATAGCTGCTCTAAAAAATGTTTAGTTAACGGGATACCAGACATTGTTAACTGTTCTGAAAACGTCTTGCACCATAACAGACATCTCTGCCAGCACCTACATGCTCGCAATGTTTATTCATAGTGATTTATAACGACTCACTTGCCTGTCATGTAACCTTTTATCTGCCATTTTGGTGACCACAACTTTCAAGGTAAACTCAATGCAATGCCAGTTCTATTGATTAAATGATATTATAGATAGCAGAGTTCTCAATATAGATTTTAAATATGTTAACCCCTTTATATTATACCAATGTGAGCACTTTATATTCTACTATAGAAATGAGTCAACATTTGGAAGGGTAATGAAATGATAATCAAATGAGGAATTAAAAAAAAAAGAAAGACAAACTGACTGCTTCTCTAATAATTATCTTGCCTACCAGCATGTAAGAATTAATTAAATATTTGCATCCGTGATCTTTTCAGTAAAGTATTACACTAAAGTCTAATAAAATACATTAGATATGCAAGAGCTTTACAGAAAACCAGCCTATAAAATAATTCATCATATATTAATTTAAAAAAGCCTTTGACTTTCTAGACTTATTAATCCTTCTTTTGAGACCATAGTTTGTAGTGGTTGTCCCTTGTAGCATCACTTAAGAAGAAATCTAGGTGTCCACCTAATGTTTCATTTCATAAACTGTAATTATATCACACGAAATAAAACATAGAACTCCCACAACCAGTAATACAACTGGAAATTGCAATGAAGAGCGCTAATAGTTTAGATCAGACATTAAAAGTGGACTATTGGCTTGTCAATCAAACAGTTATTTCCTGCTGTGTCTCTGTAGATAAGATGTCTCACATTTCCCTTGACAGCTCATTTTTGCAGCAATAATACACAACTGGCACATACACGGCTTATATTACACAATTAACTCGATGATTTGAAGAGAAAAAGAAATGTAAACATTGTAAGGTCAAGTCAGTATTCAATGATATAATTTGTCTCATTTTAAATGATGCTCATAATAAAACTGGCTGTAATATATCAAAATCAAAAAGTATTAAGAGGCTAGTAAAGCACTATACAAATATTCACATTTAAAAAAACCAGAACCCAACTCATAGAATGTGTACAAAATCTAAATAAAGATACATTTAATCAGGTATACATTATGTAGAAAACATATGAAAGGTTTTTATACATACTAAAAAATACACTTTAAATACACTCCATATGTTCATTAGAACTGTTTATGAGAGATAATCTATCGGTTTGTCTTAGTCTGTCAATTCTTGTCTTGTTATACCCTTAAATTGTTGGCGCTATATAAATGAAAGATAATAATAATAATAATAATAATAATAATATGGGTAAGTAAATATCTAGTCTCACATACAACGCAATAATTAATTCATTAAGTGCTTTTAGATCTCTTTGTGCTTTAAGTGAAACAAGACCAAATAGACATTACAACATAAATAAAGTTAATAATTCATCACCAAAAAACGTTTTAACAGTATTTTTTAACATACCCTACAAGCATATGTAACTGATAAACTAAAACTTAAATTAAAATCTTACTGTTGTCTGAATTGTTTTATTTCAGAATAATTTGCATTATATTTTACAGTTTATGATAAATACATTGCAATTGAAAAATTAGTTCAAAAATTAACTAAAAAGCAACAGGGCAATTTACAATATTAACACACAGGGCATTGATTTTGTTTATAAAGTAAATGAGTTCAGGTTTTAAAAAAACGTTACCCTTTTCGCTATGATAGTCTTTTGATCTGGACCATATTTCTATATTTAATTTACTAGCCCTCTCTCTCGAATTTACCGCTCCATATGTGTCATATATGATCCTTTTTAATAAAAATCCATTCTAGGGTTTTCCCATGTGACGGAATGTTGTTGGTTCTCAAACCACTGTTCTGTTAACCGTAGTAAAAAACCAGTGAAATTAAAATTTATTTTTAAAATGTTGGGATTTTTTAATTATTATTTCCTTTAGAACAATATTGTGATATTAGTAAAGCAAAAATATAATTATTTGCATTATTATTATTCTTTTTTTAAAAAGTTATTTTAGAGTAATGTTGGATTAACTAAATCTCAATATTGTCGAAGTAAAGAAAAATACATTTTGTTTTTATCGGTACTTAAAAAAAAGATTTCAAAAGATTGTTTTTTTTTAGCAGTAGATAAGATACACAGATATATACATAAATATATTGAGTTGTCTAAGAGGCTGTGTCCCATACATGTTATCAGGGCATCAGGCATCAGGGTTTGAACAAGTTTGTTGTCAAGATTAGACTAGCTAGAAAAAAAACATACTGGTTTCAACCTAGGACGAAAAAAATTCAAAAAACTAATTACGGAATGTCAATCTCTAAGCCCCCCCAGTAGTAAGATGGGGATTTGCAAGGTGGTTTCATCCCAATTTAAAAACTAACATCATAAGGTCACTGAACTTTTAAGGTTAGTCAATAGTTAAGGTTACTTATTTTATTATCCACTTATCTTATTATTTTAAATTCCATCTAGATTAGAACTTAATAAACTACATGAATTGTATATAATATTACTTTTAAATGACACTAATATACTAATATCTTTGTGTCAGCATACTTTAATGAAACAGGTCTATGTAAATCAACCAAGAGCATTTTTTGCTTGTAGATGTGGCTTTGGGAAGTCAATTTCTTGCAAAAGATGATTGTAAAAAGAAATCACACATTAAGGATATACTTAAAGATGACTGCAAACATTATTTGAATGTTTCATACTAAGTCAAGCAGTCTGAAACGATTGTAATAGTGAACTGCTGTTTTATTGGATTGTCGAAAATGAAGCAGCTTGAACCAATATGTCAATGTAGTTTCTGCAAAATAAGTCTCATCTAAGTTATGCCTATTCGCTGGGAAAACATACTAATCTTTTTGACCACACATTAATCCTTCAAATAAGAGAGAAGATCCAGAACTGTATGAAACTGGAACCTAAACCAGTTCATTACCAAAAAGGGAATTTCCAATGTTTTCCAATAATGTTTCTTAATCTGGTATAAGCAGGTATAAATGCATGTTTGATATAAGCTGGGCTTTCAGTAATATAACAATAAACATTTCTGATTTTATATATATATATATATATATATATATATATATATTAGAGATAGAGAGCAAGAGAGATCTAATATTAGCATAATTTGTGACTATTAAGAAAAAGACAGCACATTAGGATGAATTGCTCAAGGCACTAAGGCATAAAGTCAGCATGATTTACAACGAAAGGTAAGTTTAAATGTTTTGGTCATCAATCCACACGTCTCCAATTGTTAAAAAAAAACAAGCAACATTTGCCATTAAAATACACACTCAAATCACATACTAAATAATTGCAAAACTAAGTGGACACAGTAAAGCCAAACTGATGCTAACTTATTCTATAGAAAACGTTTAAACCTAAGAGATACAATTATTTATGTATGGAGGTTAACGTTATTTGGTTGTTTTCTTTCAGCTTTACAGATTTAAGAAATATTTAATCTGAAAAATTAAATTTAATATTTTAATATTTAGGAAGCCTTTTCTACTCACAAAAATCACCACTGTCACAGGTTAATAGACAGTAATAGTTAAAAAATTGCAACCTTTAATATATCCACTAGCTTGCGTCTTGAGTATTATTATGATTATTTAGCTAGCATAAGTAACAGTACAAACAATAGCAAAAACAAAATGTAATGGTAGATATTAACAATATTGTTATTATAATTGTTTTATATAGCCTTGTTATATTACACAGCGCTGTACAATGAGATATCTTGCAAAACCATAGAATTGAAGCTTTAACCCTTACATGCTCTGTAAAAATGCATCTTGCTAATCTATTGACATTAATGCTATTACATTTCAATCTCAAAGCAGAAAGAAAATGTAACGATAAGTTTTAGAGCTCACGCTATTTTGAATTCCAAAGAGGAAGATCTATTTTATTTCCCCAAATTTTGTCTCATAGGCTTCCAATCTTTTTTTTCAGTAGCCGGTGCTTGAATATTAAAAGACACAGTGAAGGAGAAGGACAGCTGTGGGCCCCTGAGACTAGCGGGGCCCTTGGGAGAGCAGAGCGCCTTCACTTGATAAAAAAAAACCAGCCTTGTATAGAGTCATTTTTACACTGCAGTTAGTTAAGCGGATGTTTAAATGTGTTCACTGTCAAACACAATTGCAGCATAAATGAGATATTCATCATACTGACATCATACTGACATGCTACATGTAAGACGTGCCATTTCTTACACAGCATTTTATTTTTACTCCAACTTTGATGAATATAAAAGTAGAAATGTAATTTTGAAAATATTCGAGTATTTGAAATATATTCGAAATTAACATTATATTATATTAATTATATATTATATATATAATTAATATATTATTATTATATTAATTATATTCGAGTAACACATCACTTCACTAAAATAAATCTAAAAAATATTTCAGCTTCTTTACATCTACTTAATAATGCATTAAAGGGGTTAATATTAGGCATTAGAATGCTATTTGATGTTGCTTGTTTGCATATACGACAAGTCTTTGAAGCTCTCATCATTCTCCCAGTGTGCCTTAATGCCCCTTTATTTCCAAGATCAATTCACACCAAATCTTAATAAAAATGGGCGAGGAAAGGACGCTATCTTAAACTTACGTTCTAGAGCTCTACGTATTGAAAATGTTGACTAACCCAAATGTTGGATAATGCGACTACTTCATTCATAGATCGCCCAGACTTAAATTATAGGCGAGTTAGTTTGAAATACAACATTTATTTATTTATTATACTCTATGTGCAAAGCAGAATTGTGTTGCTTGTGCAATGCCAATACTACAGATATTATTATTGTTATTATTACTACTATTGTTATTATTTTAATTACATTTGTATCTATTTACAAAAATTATACATTTATGCCAGTACGGTAGCTATTTATATATAATTACTTATTGCCACAAGAAAAAGAACTTTCAAAAGTAAAATGTGATCTGTCATATAAACTCCTTGGTTGTACTAGAATCCATCGCTACTCTGCTGTTGAAATGCAGTTGTAATTGTGACTCTATCTTCTTATATACAAAATCCAATCAAGCAGTTATATACATGCTGAAAACAAATAAAATAACGCTAGGTACATATATAAAACAAGCATTATAATTTGTTCTGCTATTACATTTATATGTGGACGTTTTAAGACTGGAACCCTAATTCTGTCCAATAAGAAGCTATTCCTTTTAAAGACAGACTAAGTATTTCTAACTTCAATATACTCTGTTTTTTTACGAGCAGCAGTACAAAACTTGAACGCATTTAATTATATTTGTTTTTCTTTTTTTGGGGGGTTTGGATAGAAACATAGTATTTGACAGCAGATATGAACCATTCAGCCCATCTAGTCTTCCCATTTGTCCTCATGTAGAGTCTCAGAACTTAATCAATCCTTGGACTCATCTTAGATGCAGGAAAGCGTTACACCATAGTCCTCTCACGCATGTTTAAATTCCCTCGCTATATTAGCCTCTACCACTTCTGATGGGAGGCTGTTCCTTTATCTTCCACCCTAGTAGTAAAAGGAAACTACCTTGCTTTTACATCTAAGCCTCTGGCCCTCTAGTTTTAGTTTTTGGCCTCTTGTTCGAACGTTCCCCCTCTGAAATAAACCTCTGTCACATACTTTGTGAAATGACTTAAGTATTTAAATATTTCTAATACATCTAATTCTTTCCTCCTATACATATTAAGATCCCTTAGTATTTTTATCCCACATAATATGGAATTTGGTATTTTAGGATGCTATAGATCTGTTCATGTTTTGGGAATAACCCAGTTATACTCAATCGAATAGTTATTAAATGTCAAAAGTTTCCGGTTATCCCTAATAGTTCACTAACAGATAAATGAATACGTTGCATTTCACAGCACTGGCCTTTTCCTTCTCCCATATTCATCTATAAGTGAATTTGCTTTCTACCCCACCAGGCTACTGAATTCTATCATTTATAGGACGCGTGATAACTAAAATGAAAGAAAGATATTCTGTAAATTGTGTTTTCTAAAACAGAATAACTATATTTTGTGCAAGGGGCATAATATTACAAGTATTTGCTTACTTGCTCTGCTTGTGCATTGAGATAAATGAAACAATACAAAGATTAGAAAGATTGTCTAGGGCACTTAAGATAAAATTCGAGCACTTTGAAGGTTCCCAAGGCACATATTGCTCATCCAATTTGTAGGAATCACTTGTGGTGACATTCTGTTTACCATTTTACATTGAACAATGCTTAGAGCAAATCTAGAAGAGTCAGTGCTACAGAGGAGACATTAATCTGTCCTGAGACAGATATCCCGGTGTCCACGACGTAGAAAAAACTACACTTGGAACGACTTAACTCTTTAAACTTGCAGGTGATACTAATCTTAGTATTTTAGTCTAATTGGGATTAAACAGATTAGCAAAATAAACATATTACTACAAAAATAATAGGGCATTTGGCTACACATACACCTGATCAACAACAAAAAAACGCATTCCCATTAATTTTGGTTGAAGACACATTCTATTTTTATATTCAAGTATAATATTATGTAAGTATAATTGTAAATAGTGGCCTTAAGGTCATGTGAAAGTATATTCTTTTTTTTTCTAGGAACTTATTTTTATTCTTTCTCTTCTGTAATTTATGTGATGGCGCATTGTTTCCATCCGTTTGCAGACGTAACAACCCCTAGTATTATATTCTGTGTTTTATGCATGTTTATTTGTGAAGTGAAGCTGTTATGTTGATAATATTCTGAATCCTTTTTCTTAATTAAAATAAAGGGACAGCTACTCATCTACAGTAAAATGAATACCAAATGCAAGCTCAATAGAACATGGCCCTTCTGACCTACTGTGTTTCTAGGCATACATTATGTGATTATTCTTTCTTGACCTGGGTGGAAGTTTACTGTTGTAACAACTTGGTAACACCAATAATAACATGAAGCCAATTCTCAACACTTCCAAGTGATGATTACAATGGATCTGATTCCAAAAAAACTTAACTATAGCAAAACAAAGTGTAATTTACAATAGTAAATATTTTTTTATTTTTTAAAGTGTCTAATTCTTTTAATTAAGCAGAAAGGATCTGTGTTTTTACGGTGTAAAAGCATTACATTTCTCCCCGTTAATAGGCAACCAGCAATAGAATTAGGCTCAATGTTCTTGATGATTTGTTGTTTTTTTTCCCCTTTTGGGAGGTCGATGATGCACTTGTATTACGGTCACACCGCTTCCATTTGAAACGATCAATGCCTTGGTTAGAAAATAGGATGTTAAAGATTTAAGAAATGTTGCCAAGTTCTAAAGAGAATGGAAACTGTCTGAATTCTGTGCTGCGTCTTCCAGTACTGTACACTTTCCCGGGGAGAAAATTAAGACATGCAAGAGGGGCCATTTACATAGAGAAAAACACAACCATTTCGGGGATCACTTTAGCTTTACCAAGTAATACAACATCTTCAAAAGTGATCTTCTTTAAAATCACCTTGTAACTCTGCATGTGTAACACAATCACTGCATAACCAAAATTCTACACACAGATGCTTTAACACAAATACTCACAAAAAACTCACAAATACAAATAGTCCAATACAGGTAGGTAGTGGGAAGAATGAACGTCCGAGAGCTCTTACAACATAAACAACAAATAATTTTTATAAACTAGTATATTTCCAAATGATACGTAATATATATATAATAATATATATTATATATATATATATATATAATATGTTTAAGTAAAATAAGTTAACATAGTGTTAGGCAACAGCAGCAATCGTCTATAAAATTTTTCTTAAAATGAATAACAGGTTTTATTTTTTGTCTTCATTCTATAGAGTAAATCACTTCTGTTGTGGTTAACTGTAATGTCATGAGTTATACATTTAACAGAATACGGTTTCAGTAACAAGCATAAAGATGTTTATGTTTAAAGACTGCATCATCAGTGCATTTAGAGCAGGGAAGTCTCATAATTAATATGTCAGTACTTTGGTTATGTGCTACTGTAAACTGCATCCCTGTAAATGTGTTTTAAAGGCTGCAGATTGATACACTAATGTAATTGTGTTTAAATTACACAATTAGTTTGCATTTAATTTTAGCATACACACATATATATATATATAGATATAGATATAGATATGGATATATATATTGATCTTTTTGCATTATATGGCGATTGCCAATTGTATGTAGATAATGAAATACCTGCATTGGTATCATCATTGTTTGATTATCCAGCTATCCAAACATCATCCAAGTGACTGATTAAGTCTGACTTACGCTTTGAAGCTCCATTCCATGATAATGGAGTTAATATATTAACTAGCTAAGTAAAGCTATATAAAACTTCTCGTTTGTATGATATATGTCAAAGTGGCAATACAAATAAAATAAAATAGTAATTATTTAAGCAACATACTAGTGTCAGAAAAATTAGGAAAAACAATAAAAAATAGAATGAGCATAGATCTGATATTACCATCATTTGACATGTGTTAAATTTATATATATAAATGATTGCAACATTAAATTTGCACCGCACTTTTAAAAATAAATGTTACTATTCACAGGGTCTTTGTTTACTTAGAAAATAACCCTGGGTAAAAAAAAAGTAACTTTTGGATTTTATTTGGATAAATAAACCAGCTCAAATGAAGCCCATTTAAATAAAAGTTATGAAATATTTGCACTTAAAAGTAAATATCTAGTTAAAATTAAACAGTAGTTATTGTTGTTGAATTTAGTTTTATACACCGCACTAAAATGTTTTTTTAAAATTATTAACTACAACTAAAATGTTCAATGCCATTTAGCAAAGTACACAGTAAAACTACAAATGCCACAGAATTACAGTAGTAGAACTTTATTAGTTCCTTCACCTATACTGAATTCTATACCAGTGAGAAATTGCACAACAGAGCTTACTATCAAATTTGTGTTACCTGAGAAACTGATAAAACGTTACTTATTAATGACAGGATTAGCATTTGAAAAGGCAAGGTACATAATTGACAATCTGAGCTAATTTAAATTACATTTTAAAGTGCATGAATGTTGATTTTCTTCAACCCCATCATATCCTTAAGTCATTGTGCTATAAAGTTTGGAATAATTTATTAAACTATTACATCAGAGTTATTAGTTATACTAAACTGGGGCAAATCACTTGGAATCTACACATAAAAAAAAACAAGGAGTTAACCAAGTGAAGACAGAAATTGTAAGAATAATAAACAAAACCAATTGGTTTATGCAAAGCAATAGATATCACAAAGCAGCATCTGACACTTACCATTTTGTTGACATCTGTTTTCATCAAAGTTTCCCGTGCAGGGTTTTTAATTTTCTGTAATTTGGTTGAAAATCACCAAATTTGGTTGAAATCAGTCAGGAAACTTTCTTTTTTTCACTCCATTACTGGGATTGTGTCAAACGCAGCATAGGGGTTGAATGGGTATTTAAAGTAGACTTCCAGTGCTTTTTTTCCCCTCCTTTCCACCCAGAAATATATGGAGAGCTCACCCTTTTGAGAAGGGATGGTTTTATTGAATCCAGGGGTCGGTTGGCAGCACCATTCACAGGCACAAAGTAGTTACATCATAGGAGGGGGGTGGAGTTAAGAGCAGCATGCGTCTCCCAGAAGGGGAGAGAGAGGAGGAAAGAAGGAAAGAAGGAGAAAGACAGATGGGGGGAAAACAGCAAAGGTGATGGCTTAGTAAATATCCTTTTGGGACTATGATCTCATGTCATTTTAACAACTTCAGTTGTCAAGCATATGTTTGACAGTCCAGACAATGTTAATCTGATTTACATGTTTTTGCACCACCATCCAACTGTGCTGCATCATAATAATAATAATAATAATAATAATAATAATATATTAATAATAATAATAATAAATAGATTTTTTCTTGATAACGTCATAAACAGTATATATATATAATAACTATATATATACTGTTTATAAAATAAAAATACCTTATATAAATATTTACAATTAAAGCAGGGATTTCTATGATTTCAATGATCACTGTGATTGTTGCAGAACATAATCAATGCCATACAAACCAATCAATAGCCGTTTTAGGTATCTATCCATGAATGAATCTCACCTATGAGCTAAATTTACAATGCAAGTTATTTTTTATAGCTAGAAATTATAACTTTCATTTTGTGTGAATGTTTATCATTTGGAATTAAATTCATGAGCTATAGTGTTTTATGAAAAAAAAAATACAGAAAATAATTCTGAAAGATCACTGCTAGAAAAGCACATTATACTTTTATGCTAACTTATTACTTAGCTTCTATCTGAAAGGGACTTTTCTTCATGAAGGTAGTTTACAACACCTTAAACAAGTTTTTGCTTGGCTTTTGAAAACATGAAATAACAATTTGCTTTCACATATGTGGGCTGAAGGTAATGCATAAATCAAAATTATGTAAAATGTACAGTACACACTGGGAATTTATGGGTTTTAAAATACAGTTTATTGTTCCCTAAACCAATAGATTTGTCATGCGAAATATGACTATGCAATATTTAAAATTAATTTTAATATCATATTGAAAAATGTGATACCAATTACCTGTTTGCTTCGTCTGTGCATGTTTTCATGAACATACAAGGCCAGTATAGTGCTACCACCTTTGGGTTAAAAAAATAACATTAGGAGCACATCAAATTAGTGTCATAATTAAATGCCAAATTTTATAATGTTATAGTGTTATAATGTTTTCTTAAACTACAAAATTTAGATATTTAAAACATAAAAAGAATACGGTAACCAGAAGTAGAAAAGAAGAGCACAGAAAGATGAGGCCCTCCAGTTGGGAACAACTTGTAACCACTGCTTATTCCTTTATACAGTATATGTATGTAATACAGTATATGTATGTAATAGTACATACTATTTACTAAATATAGAATGCCTTCCTGCTAAATATGATATCATATCCTGGCACATCCCACCATAGACCGAATGGGTCAGTTGGGGAGATCAGAGATCTCCTAAGTAACTAGCCCTGCATTTGCAATTACTGGGAAGAAATATTGAAATTGGAATTGTTACAATTTATGCTTGCCTGTTGTGAATATTTAGATTCTGGTATTGTAAGAGTCAGCCATTTTGAAAAAGATATACTGCAGTATAATGTATTTGGATGGAACACCAACCAAATATATATTTTCTGCAGACTTTTATTTTCAATTGTATGGCTTTCCCAACTCTTCTTAGCATACAAAGTATGCAACACTGTTACATTCACAGTGACGTAAAATATACAGGTCACACATATAATAAAATCTCATCTCCACTTAAGGGCAAAATAAAAGGCTTCCAAACAACATAAACCCAGGCTGTTTAGTGTTGATCCACAAATGGAAGAAAGGAAAAGCACAGTTGAAGTGAAGGTGTGTTTGTTTTAAGCCCCAGTAACTGCTACAGGCACAGCCACCAATCACCTAGATTGGAGTACTGGGCTTAGACTCTTGTAAGCAGTTAACCCTTTCTTCAGGGAACCACCTATATACACCATCACAGGGTCTTATTGCAAAAAAAGGAAACCTTCCCCTACCATCCTAGGCCATGCCAGCCTAGCCCAGAATATGTTACTGAGTGTCTCTAAATCTATATATTATTGAGATAATTATCTTTTACCTTTATATTAGTATATATATATATTATAGAAAATCATGTGCTACAAGATCTTGGCAGGAATCCCGAATTTAGAATCCTATGGCAGACACTGAGGTCTAGCTCAGAAATTTATAGACAGAAACCGCAGAGACTGATAGTGGTAGTGTCATAGGAATAATGCAGGACTTTACTTATACGAGAAACATGCTTGCATTCCTTTGTATAACTGAATTGTAAAATAGTTTGGTGAAATTAGTGTCGATAGTAGTAGTGCATCACTACAATGTATACATTAATCCCTTGGTGTGATTTGCTGCGCCATTCAATGACAGCATGAATCCCAGAGACGTTTGTCTGGAGTTAGAAAAGAACTCTGCCAAGGCCACAGCACAGTTACAGACCATGGCCTCCAAAAAGATATAGTTTATTGAACTATTTCAGCAACTTCTTTTCTTAAAAACAAAGCGCCTACCAATGGTGCCTGTATTTGTGTTAAAAGCACTTTTAACATATTCAGAATTTCGTCTTTCAAGCTCTTCTCTTTTTTGTTAAATACAGGAACTACAATCTTAATAACACACACAGATTTTAAAATCATCCTACAGTATATGTTTCTAAAATGCAAACTTTTCTATTCACAAGGGTAATGTTTCCCCTTTTCATTGAAACAATTTCCCTACCAATCTCTTCCACAGTAGACTTCTGCAAATGGACCAAAAACCATTTCATGTCTCTTGTAACAGGTACAGAGGGGTTTGAGTCTTTTTTAAAATGATTACATTTCACTTTTTTACTATTCCATATCTTTTTCTCACATTTTTAGTGTCTGGAAATACCCGCTTTTCACACCATGGTTTGTGTAATCAGTTGCAGGGCTCTACTGGTTTCTGTTACACTGGTTAGTGCTTCTTCATGCAATGTCAGCATTAATACTGCTGGAAGAAAAATAATAATATGGTAAAATGTCTCTTTTAACAGTCAATAAACCTACTCCTAGTAATAACTTGTATCTTCTGGTTTACATTAACAATAAAAGAAAATTAGTTATAGAATGCCACTTCCCTTTGGTACTTTACAGCTACTTATCAATCTACACATTTAAAAATAATGAGCACTTTTGAAACTTTTAAGACTAAGTTGAACTACGATGAGACAATTAAAATATTTTATATTTAGAAAGCTAACACAAATATTCAATTACTTTCCCTTTTAAGTTCAAAAGGTTAAGGTTTCTAGTTTGCCTTCAAATGTAAAAAGTTTAAAAGGACTCTCTAGTGTCCCATGCTGCCTCACCAACTTACGTACTTTTGAATTTTAATATGCACCCATCAAGCTGCCTTGCAATGCCTCTAACTTGTTCCCATTTGAAGTTAATGGGAGCGCTTTCTGCACATGGGGGTCAGAATCCCCCCTGAACTCTCCCTGAGCCAGCACTGGAGTGGACTGGGGGTGAGAACACCACATGGATGCAGGGAGCAGGGTCTGTGAATGAGTAGAAAAGCAAAAGCATATGATGGACTATATGCATACTACATACTACATGAGACCACATGAACATTTGTAGAACTCAGCTAATATGATAACTGGAGTGTCCCATAAAGTAACCAGCTTTGACAATACTCTTTTATACTATTACATGATATTGCAGGTACATCCAGGTACTACAGTAGGCAGCAAGGCATAGCTATCAACCCTGTAAATTTAGCAATTCGGTATATACTCGTGTAGTGTGCAATTATGAAATATGTCTGTTATGACTAAATGATATCAGTTTGCATCATAATTAAATCAGAGTTTCATGCTTTCCCAGTGGCACAAAATACCGTGTCCACTCTACTAGCCACTTTGAGTGTCCCCTCTTTATGTATATATCCTCTTTTGAATTCTAAATGGTAACATTACATTACATTTATTTCTATATCACCAGCAGATTCCATAGGGAATCTGTCATTGCACAGGTGTAAAATCCATACTCAAAACTGTGTTATTCTATTATGGAGCTACACAAAACATAAGCTGCAGATGTCATTAGTGATCCAGATTCCTGATTCAAAAGGCCCACTTGTGCTCCTGGAGTTCCACATACACAACGGGGTTCCATGTGTCTCCTACACTATGGGAATGTCGTACTGAGGGGATGTAGTACACAAACTGGTGTTTTTTTCCAGCTACTCAATAATACTGGTGTTTTTTTCATGGGTGTTTTTTCTATTTTTATAATCCTACATATAAAAATGGTAATAGTTTGCAATATATAACATAAAAACAATACATATTTAGTGTGTTAACTAAAGGAGAAATAATTAGATAAACTATGAACCCAAAATATAATATATCTTTAATCAAGATAATTATCTTTTACCTTTTTCATAAGAGTACACAATATCCTTGGTCACAAAGGGGTTGATATTATAATAACCACACTCACGTTATGTGAGATGTTCAGTACAGACCTGAATATGAATTCACATTTGTGTACTTGGCAAACTCAAGCCAAATGTGTACTTTTTGTAAATTTTTGTAGTGATCATGTGTTTTTTGTTTGGTGTCCTTTACCCATCCATGAATTAATACAGGAAAATTCTGTTGGCCTAAAAAGTCTTCTCTGTTTTATTATCTGTAAGCTTTGTCTGCATCAGTTTTGCTACAAACTACAGTTTTTTTTTACTTCATCATTCTGTTCTATGGATGTTTCATACATAGGGCATGGTAGTGTTGAACGTTTTCAGTCCAAAGGCACATTACCAAATTGCACAATGTTGTTGCATCCAAACAAACCAAATATTCCACACACTAAAGAATGGAATGAAATATATTTAGCCTGGTCAGTTCCGATGTACAGTAGCATTCAGGGGCTACACACAAAGAGTACAAAAAACTTCAGTTACTTGGCTATAAACTACAGTTTTACTTTACTTGATGGTACTTAAAGCGGTCATGGTAGGCTAAAAGTGTTCAGTCAGTGAACAAAATTGGCTGGTATTGTTGCATCCAAGAAATCAAATTTTGTTCACACACTACAGAATGAGCAAATGTTCATGTGTCTGTATGTCAAATATTTCTTTTAAAACTGTATAAATCATTACACAACTTGGATTATTTCCTCAGAAGTAAAACCCAGGAAAAAAATAAAGTAAATAACCTACTGTAAATGGAACCAGGGGTTTACTGCAGGGAGTTCCCTGGCCATCGCTGCCGCTTTCCTTGCATCCTGAGGTGGCTACAGCTAGGTAGCTGCTCCGGTTCTCAGAGGAAGTGTCCCTGCTCCAGGTAAAAGTCTCCCAAACAAACCCTTACCACCAGTAACGACAGGACACAACAGTCTGGATGTAAAACAACAAGTAACTGTTTATTGGGGAGAACACAGGTTTTTTAAGGACACAAGACTATGGTTACTGTGAGTAAACACAGAGGACATGAAGCAGTTTATTTGCTTTTATCTATAGCCAATGGGGCATCGAATGTGACGGGTAAGTGTCCCTTCAAAGCGGCCAATATGAACCTCGACAGGTGTGGGGGATAGGTTTACTGGGTTGTGGGGCACAACTGCAAACCAGGCTACAATAATACAATTTAACAATGCATTAAATATTGGTATATATACACACATGTACCAAGAACAAACAATTTATATAATAACACGTATATCTCAACAGAGCAACACAATAACAAGGTTCTGTTACCCCTACCATTTAGCATATTAACATACCGTATTGGCTCGAATATAGGCCGCACTATTCGGCCTATATTCGGGGGTTAGCGCCCGATGCCCGGGACATGTAGTCCCGGGCGCCGGGCAGGCAGCAGGGTTAGGATACAGATTCCCCTCAGCAGTGCAGGGGACCTGTATCCTACTCTCTGATACACTCAGACAGCCTCCCCTGCCAGCACTTCCCACGGGGAAGTTGTCTAAGCGCATCGTGCAGACGTTCACCGGCAGCAGCGATGCGCATAAACAACCTCCGCTGCCGGCACGTCTGCACGATGTGTTAAAGCACATCGTGCAGACGTGCCGGCAGCTTGGAGGTTGTTTTTACGCGCAATCGCCGCAGCCGTGAACGTCCGCACAGAGGCGTTTTACCCCTGCCCCCAAGACTTACCAGAGCAGACTCCCGACTGTCTTGCGGGGCCGGCGAGGGACATCTGCGCAATATGCGTATACAACTTCCGGTGCCGGGCAGAGTGGCAGCATATCT
>VKOC01009320.1:0-10738 GCA_009364415.1 Spea multiplicata | reverse complement strand
AACCCTCCTTTCTTCCTTGCCCTCTGTCTTCGTTCCTTAACCCTCCTTTCTTCCTTGCCCTCTGTCTTCGTTCCTCGACCCTTCTTTCCTCCTTGCTCTCTATGTCTGCCTCCGCTTTCATTGCTGATTTCCTATACATTGCAGGTACAAGACTGCTGAAAGTAAAAGACTTTTACCGGCACCCCCTTTATAAGCCAGAAGGGAAGAAAGACAAAAACGTCCCAAAATCCTTTGACTATGACGTGGCTCTTCTTGAACTCAAAAATAAAATCAGCTATTCCAGCCGGGTTAGGTAAGATCGCCTTGATACTCAGCAAGAGCACAAAGGAATATGTGTGCACCTGGAAGGGCGACTGTCACAACTTATAGAATAACTAAATTCATGTCTCAAAATGATTTCTATATAAATATATACATGTTTAGAAACGTTATATTAGACTTGTGCATTTATATTTGGGAGAACAAGGAAACGACCACTTGAGCAACTTGGCCTGGGGGAAACCAATGGCTTCAGATCAGGGGTTAAAGCTCCGTAAGAGCGACTCTATTGGTCGCCGGCAGGGAGCTCCTCTGGCTTAAAGAGCAGCTCTGTGTCTGTGGATGAGGCTTAAAGGAATGTTTGTCGTTGCAGACCCATCTGTATTCCCTGCACCAAAAGCTCGGCCTGGGCCTTAAGGAAGAAAGATCCGGAGACAAAGTGCGTAGACCATGGTGAGTTGGAGGAGAGGGCAGTGAGATGCAGCGTGGAGGGAAGAGAGAATGGGCTTTAAACCGGTGTGGAGATGGCGTGGAGGAGATCTTTGGTGTCTGCGGGAAGGATGTGGTAGGATGAAGGATAATATGCGGCATAACTAATAGTATCTTTCCTTCCCAGAGAAATTACTGTTTTCTGAAGAACTGGTCAAAGCTCTGTTCATTGCACAGGAAGACAAGAAAGACATGGAGCAGAAGGACGTGAGAATAAAGATGGGGAAAAAGGTACTAATGTTTCTATCCACACACACACTATATGCCCAAAAGTATTGGGACACCTGACCATTACACCAGCAGGGACTTTGATGACATCATAGTCTAAATACACAGACATTGATATGAAGTTCGTCCCCCCTTTGCGACTATAACGGCTTCCACTCTTCTGGGAAGGATTTCCGCAAGATTTTGGGGAGTTTCTGTGGGAATTCTGGCCCATTGATTCAGTAGAGCGTTTGCGAGGTCAGACACCGATGTCGGACGAGACGCCCGGCTCACAATCTCCGTTCCAGTTCATCCCAAAGGTGTGCGACGGAGTTGAGGTCGGGGCTCCGTACGGCCGGTCAAGTTCTTCCACCCCACCCCAACAATGCTGTGCTTTCAACTTTGTGGGAACAGTTTGGGGAAGACCCTTTTCTATATCAGATGACACAAGCAGGGGCCACAAAGACATGGTTGGATGAACTTGGCTGGCCCACTTGGCCCTGTGCACCCACGCCTTCTCATCCTTTGTGACCCTTTTCCTCTTTTTTTAATTTCTTTTTTATTTCCCCCCCACAGAGGGAGGATTGTCTTGCAGCGTCTACGAAAATTAAGGAATTTAAGGATGTGGTGGATATTCGCGATGCCGTCACCGACCAATTCCTCTGCACGGGGGGGACGGAGCCGGTTGTGGATCCCCCAACCTGTAAAGGTAAATCAGCATCTATGGGACTCCTATACATAGTTTATTAGTAGTATTGCTAGTGAACGTTATTGCATGTGCTAGCTGCATGGCCCCCATTTAAATTTTGGAGTTCTCTGCAGGATCCCCCATATCTACCAGCTAACTGCCCTGTTCAGACCCCTGTGCACATGCGTGGAAAGGGCTGATTTCAATGAGAACACTTTCCTATCTGCGATTAACTAATCCAAGCAGCCAATCAGTGGCGAGAAATGTTGGATCGCGGAGGAGAAGGGCCGCTGCTGCCGCAGAGCAGCCTCGTCTGTGACCGGAAAGTGCTTTATTTTTATCTTTTGGAAGAATTGATATTAAAGTGCTCATAAAGTGCTTTAATACGCATTATTGTAACCAGTATTGTATCTCTCTTCCTTGTGGGAGACATTAGAGCAAAGGAGGAGAAATGTCAGAACTAGAGGCCATAATCTAAAACTACAGGGTCGGAGGCTGAAATGTAATATAGGTTTTACTTTACTGAGATGGTAGGAGATAAATGGAACAGCCTCCCAGCAGAAGCGGTAGAGGCTTGCGATCGACATATGGCTCCTGAATCTAAGGCATGATCTGGAACCTAATGGGCTTAACGGGTCTGATGTCCCGGCAGATTCTATGTTTCTATACATTTTTCATGGGACTAGCCCAATATCACACGCTTTTCGCTGATTATTTTGCCCTTCGCGTTTTTTTTTAACATGTTCCTTGGGTTTGGTTTTGTACAGGAGACTCTGGAGGACCCCTGATGATTGAATATAAGAATCGATACATTCAGGTACATATAATTCTTTTTTTTTTTATGTCCCCTTACAAAACCCAAAGCGGTGGATGCGCCGGGGGGGGGATCTGTCATGGTGTGAAACGCGCCGGTCGGGGAATTACCGTCGTCTCTTCTCCCTCGTTAGGTGGGAATTATTAGCTGGGGCACAGTGATTCACTGTGATAAATCCACGAGGCTGAAGACACCCGTTCCAGAGAACTCCCGGGACTTTCACGTCAGTCTTTTCTACGCGTTGCCCTGGATAAAGGAGAAAGCCAAAGACGAACTCGTCTACCTTCCCGACTGAACCTCCCGGATCCCGAAACTGCTTGGGGGCAACGGGGGGCGACTCGGCCGTACCTGTCCTACAGACTGAGGGGTAACACAGAAAGATCTCCCATCCCCCACACAGTATTTCTCTACGATGAAACCCTCGTCACCGGCAGCCGGATTCCATTCATCGTATAAATGTTCTCGCCGACAGTCCACCTCCTGGATGACGGGGACTTCTACACCAGCTACCGAGTGACATTTTCATTGCTACAAGGTAACTCTGTCTCCACAGCGCTACGAGATCAAATGTGAGCTTTTTAAATCATTTTTAATGCAATTTATTGGAAACATCAATAAACTGAATTAATTCATTCTGCGTTTGGTACTTTTATTTGGCTCATCATTTCTTTTTTAGCCATTATTTTCAAGACTAGAACCACCCCCTAGAAGTGCCCTCTTTACCTCTTTTCTGAGCCAGTAAGGGATCCAGGCCGGGGCCTCGGGTCCTGCCCCAGAGACTAACTCAGGTGTGCATGAAGCGGTACCTACCCTCCAGGTGTCCACCCCGTGGGATAATGAGGTGACGTTTGATTTGAAATTTGCCGGTTCTGGTGGCCACACGTCAGGTATTACCTGTTATTCTGTTGGGTAAGAGTTAAGTCCCGCTTTCCGGGTTGTCTGGGTTGGTTTCTTTTTCCTCTGGGCAGATAAGCTATTCTGTTCCATTCCTACCCCTACACCCACCTTCTGCCTCCCCAACGCACTTCCCCTGCTTTCCATTCAGTTGTCCTCCCATTAAAGGCCTTTTGAAGCTGGCAGCACTCCTATGCACACATAGCCCCTACAAAATAAAGTATGGCAACACCCTAAGGCAGTGTCTACCTTTTCTATACCTGCACCAATCATCAGACACAAGACAACCATTAGCACCTTGTGATGACATACAAGACTGGCTGAGAGTCATGGGAAATATAGTCTCAACAGCTGCAATGTTAAGTAACCCTTAATACACGTTCAAAATAAACTACCTTGTGTCTGCAGCATGCAAACTGTGTCTCTGCCCAGGTAGGGACTCTGCGCCTCTGTGAAGAAGCTGCTGCTGCAAGAGTAAAGGGGGAAGAAGAAAGCAGACCAAACCACTCTGGCAGCAGAGAGTGTAGAACTCGTTTGACTGTTTGACTCGTGTGGTGTTTTTTTCTGTTCTTTGTGTCTAGTTAACCTACTTTGAACAACCTACTGTTTCTCCCTTCCATGCTGCTGCTCCAATGGGCCTCTTTGAATTTCCAGGGTGGGGCAGTTGCCCCCCTAATGCCCCCTCCAGATGCCCATGTACCTTGACCTTGTTAGTCCAAGCTTACTCAGTTAATAGATAGATAGATAGATAGATAGATAGATAGATAGATAGATAGATAGATAGATAGATAGATAGTCCTGCTACTCCAGGGTATAATAGTGTCTTTGTTCATCCCTTGTAAAAATATGTTCTTCTGTGTCCTTTGTTTTAATGTTGCTGCAGGTAAATAGGGAGTGGTAATTGTCCCCTTCTACCTTTTAATTATAAATAATAACTCATTCACACTTTTTCCTAACAATGGTAATTAATTAAGATGTAATATTATGCAACAAGTGAAAAAGAAACATAGTAATTAAGGTGCAGTTACCAAATGTGTCCACTTGATGTCCCCGTAGAGTACTGCGTTTCTAAAAGGTAACACACGGGTCATCTAGTGACATCTCCTGGTCATTGTGTGTAACTGCACGTGTGATTTTATACAGTAACAAATCAGTAAAATAAAATACAATTTCGCTTTCAACAATCTGGTGGTGAATAAAGTTTTTAGTGAGAAATGTGGGTTATGATGTAACATGCATATGATGTCTGAGGCCAACCGGGGGAGAAGGGAATGTCACGTTACCTCCCCAATACTGCCCACTTAGGTCAATTGTTGGTCTTGTAACTTCCATGGTGTTTAGAGGTCGCCCTATTATGCAGCCTAATAGGGTGGGTGAGACTAGGAAGCTCATGGGGTAACTATATAGTCCTGCAATTACGCAAATTCCCCTAGAACCACACTCTGGGTCTTCCTAATCGTTCCACCCCCAGGCTGGCCCAGTCCTGGACCTGTTGTAGCATGCTGGGCAACAACGGACACCATTAGGAGAAGGTGGGGCGAAGTGCCTTAATGGTGTTCGCTCCCAGGCAGTCGCTCGCTCGATTCTTTTTATAGGAGAACTCTAACCCTTAACTCGTCAACAAGTTCATGGTTCAGAGATAGATGTGTGCCTGCGCAACCGAGCTGTACACCAAACTTGGTAAAGATGATGAATGATTGGCTAACTGACGTCTAATGGATTGCAAGCTTTCGAGGCTATCTAGGTCTCTCCTTCAGGCATTTAATACGAAGAACGTGTCTGATGAGACCTAGATGGTCTCTATAGATCTCTATACCTCTACCGGGAACCGCTGGAGCAGCACCGGGGACGGGCGCGCATGTCTAGCCAACGGCCACCTAACGCGGACCCAGTGGGTGACGATCACAGGGAAGCTGGCGAGTTACAGTTTCCTCTGAATTCTTGGATAATTGTTAAATGATTAGACTTTGCTGTCTGTTGTGGCGACGCCGACTCCGCGCTGCACCCAGCCCATTACTAAAGGCGGCATTTGTAACGACTTAAGAATACACGGAAACGCAGGGCGGATCGCGGGCCCTGTGACTAAACCGAAACAAGAGGCAGGGCCGGCCCAAGACATAACGCCGCCTTGGGGGCGAAGTTTAAAATGCCCCCACCCCCCGTTCATTATCTACCCTTACCCTCCCTATCCTTCTCATTATCTATTCCCCCACCCCCCATTATCTACCCTACCCCCCCTTTTGCACTATACCTTTCAGCAGTCCTGCGGCGAGTCTCCCTGCTCTGATTCGCCGGAGCGCGTCTGCTTGACTGCTTAGGGCCTATAGCCCAAAGCAAATACCCACCCAATACCCGAAATAAGAAACAAGACACAATTGTAGTGGGTAGGGCATAGGCCACAGCTTTATTACATTCCCCCCCTTTATTGACCAGCAGAACATAAACCAATAAATGACAGAATTATACACTTAAACGACCCCGCCAGCTACCGAACCTTTTGGGCCCGATAGGCGGTTATTGTACCACTTGCACCAAGAGTCCTAGTCCATCCGATGCCATCAGCCGTCTTCAGGAGACGCCTCCCCAAGCCCGAAGGGCAAATTCCAGATAACGAACTCATAAGCGCTGGCCAGGGGGGGAACAACACCGCTGCTGTGACAATAAAAAACAGAGAGACAGAAAACAAGAAAAAACAACCTGACCTGACAGATGAACCAATGGGTGGGAGCGCGGGACAATCACAGGTGCTGCGGCAGCTCCAGGAAGGCAAAGAGGGAGATGATCCCCCTTCACCTTCCTATAACCCCTAGGTCCCGCAACAAAGTTGCAAGGAACAGCCAATAAGGACAGGGGACACTGACAAGCCACTAGGCCTAGGCCAGCAGTCATGTCCCCCTTCCTTACTGGTCCAGGGGGCCCCTTTACTGCTGATGTCATATTCTGGCGCTCAGCATTACAAGCCGGCACCGAGCTAGAGGGCTCGCAGAGGAGAGAGAGGGGCGCCGAGCGGGTACTGACAACCTGGTAAGCGAAAACCACTCGGCGCCCCTCTCTCTCCTCCGCTTCAAAAAAAGCGCTTGGGGCGGCAAAGTGCCACCTGGGGCAATTGCCCCACTCGGCTCCATGGTAGGGCCGGCCCTGACAAGAGGCACCCTTTATAATTCTATACACTAATACACACATACATACACACATATATACACATACACACACAAGCACACACATACACATGTAAACATACACACACGTATAAACACACACACATATACATGTAAACATACACACACACACACGTACATATGTAAACATACACACACACGTATACACAGACATAATAGCAACAATGTCTTTACTGTTTGTACTGAACAAAAAAAAAAATGGGGAAAATGGAAGAAAGAAATTACGATCGCGTGACAATTAATAGCCCCGGATCACGGAACATGAATTATTATATGTAAAGTTATAATATACATTGTAAAATATCATATCAAAGGGGCTCAAAAAGTTACACCACTGGCCCGCTGGACCCTGCGGCCGTATTATGGTAAGTTTGGGTATTTTTTGGTATTATGGTAATTTTTGGTATCATTTGGTGTTATTTTGGTAATATCATGAGCTGTAATTGTATTTTATTATTTAGCGGCACACATTTTATCCCAGGAAATGTCATTTATTCTTCAATATTTAGGAGTCCTATTAAACTCTTTACCTGCCCGGTAGCTTTTGTTCTCATTCTCACACACGTTTGTGGGTGGATGAATGGGGAGTGGCTGAGGGGCTGAGTGAGATTAAGGGCTGGAACTCGTGAATGCCGAGTGCTGGAATGCTGAGTGCTTCTGCCCACTTCAGAAAGTATCACACCCGTACAGGTGAGCCGTCTCTTTGCAGTCTCTTCTTCGCGGATCTCTCCATTTATTTCTCCCCGAAGCATCCGTCGGGCGAACGTGTCCTCTCTTGTCTGTTCTTTTTTTCAATGTTCATTTCTTGAACCCTGTATATAAACTGTTCTCAACCATTTATTCTTTTTCCTTAGGGTTAACCCTTTCATTTCACGCCGTTCGCCCCCCACATACACTCTTCTTGCTGCGTTCGTTTATGACCCGGGAATTATTATTTGATCCCCACCCTCAGCGTCCAACAAGTCTAAGGTAGGCGAAGGCACCGGTACGGCCGCAGGTTATATAAAGAGATAAAGCGACAGAATGCGTTTTTATTTCCCAGTAAGCGTTATTTTGGGGGCATTTAGTGCCGGAATGGGGGTCCCTGTAACGCTTTGTGTCTCAGGGGATCGGCTGAGAGGTTGACAGATCCTTACGTTGTTTCTGAAAAAGATTTACCCCGCCCAGTGGCAAAAAGCAGGAGAATAAATAACCACAGAATCCCCCACAAAAATATAAAACCTTTACTTTTGATGGTGCGGAGATATGTGTGTGCATGCGCAGCACAGCGTTACACTTTCACAATCATAAGAAAACCCGTCGAGTTACTGTTTCTTCTCAATGCGTAGATAATTATTAAAACTATTACACTTTTCTGTTTGTTGTGATCGTGGCACACATACACACATACACACATATATAAACACACACATACATACATACACACACACACGTACATACACACATATATAAACACACACACATATATACACACACATACATACACACACACATACATACATACACACACGTACATACACACATATATAAACACACACATACATACATACACACACACGTACACACATATATACACACACATACATACATACGCACACACACACGTACATATACACATATATAAACACACACACACGCACATACACACACATATACACACAGATACACATATGTAAACACACACATACACATACATACACACACACGTACATACACACATATATAAACACACACACATACACACACACACAATATAACACACGCTACATACACCATATACACACAGATACACATATGTAAACACACAACCACGTACACACACACACTACAACACACACACACACATATACACACACGTACATACACATATACACACAGATACACATATGTAAACACATACACATACATACACACACACTGTTAGAATATTCTTTGTCTTGAATATCTAATCTTCTCCAGTGATCAAACAGCAATCAAGACCACAGCTTCTATGTCTATTAATCAGGTTTATTCGATAACAAATTATCAGTTCATACAGAACCGATGCTGTAACAAATGGTGATAAAAGGTACCGTAGGCTCAATATTCTTGGTGAGATGAAGGTGAGAGCGTGGAAAGAGACCTCGTCCTTGTAATCATGCCTATTTATACCCCTTTACATTATACGTTAAGGAATCCTATTGGAACCGTCCTACAATACACCGGCATTCCATAGAAGACCCTCTAAGCTACGTCACTTAACTGATACCCTACGTTCCTAGCACTCAAGTTTTATTCAGGCCTAAAATGTGCAGAACAAAATAAAAGTATAAAAATGATTTCTTACACTTCCCCCTGTTTATGGTTACGAACCATAAATAAATATGTTTGCTGTCCATTCATACAACATCCGTATCGCATTCAGTGAGTGCACCATAAGAATGTTATAAGAAAGGATCTGCGGAAGACTGACGCATCCTACGTCTTAACGCTTCCCGTAATATCATCTCTCCTCGCTTTATCTTTTCTCGAATATTTAAATACGATTTTCTTATTCTACATAATAAACATATTTGAAAAATAATACATATAAAAGTCACACCGCTGGCCTGCTGGACCCTGCGGCCGTATTATGGTAAGTTTGGGTATTTTTTGGTATTATGGTAATTTTTGGTATAATTTGGTGTTATTTTGGTAATATCATGAGCTGTAATTGTATTTTATTATTTAGCGGCACACATTTTATCCCAGGAAATGTCATTTATTCTTCGATATTTAGGAGTCCTATTAAACTCTTTACCTGCCCGGTAGTTTTTGTTCTCATTCTCACACACGTTTGTGGGTGGATGAATGGGGAGTGGCTGAGGGGCTGAGTGAGATTAAGGGCTGGAACTCTTGAATGCCGAGTGCCGGAATGCTGAGTACTTCTTGCCCACTTCAGAAAGTATCACACCCGTACAGGTGAGCCGCGCCGGCAGGACTGAGCTGAGGGTGAGCCGTCTCTTTGCAGTCTCCAATCATTATCTGTCTCTTCTTCGCGGATCTCTCCATTTATTTCTCCCCGAAGCATCCGTCGGGCGAACGTGTCCTCTCTTGTCTGTTTGCCAATCCCCGCTGCCTTCTTTTCTACATAATAAACATATTTGAGAAAATAATACATATAAAAGATACAAATAAAACTATAATAAATGGAACAAAACATTGGTGACAATGGAGCCAACAGATGATTTCGCCATAATTTCTGTTGACTTAGCAAAGTTTTTCCACCAAGATGTACCTGAGACTACTGACCATTCATGTTCTATGTTTTTGAGTCTACCTTGCGCATGCTGAAATACAATCTGTGCTTCTTTTAATTGTTTTTTCAAGACATTTAAAAATCCTACGTCTTTCCTAATCTCATTTGTACTACTGACAGCTACTCCCAATACTCTCATTAGGGAATAATATTTCTTCTCTACCTGCCATAGGTATTAAACATGTACCTTCACATACATTATTACTATACTCAGTAAAGCTACTTTGTTTATGATATGTTCCCAAAACCCAGATTTATCATCGTCTTGTGTGTAGGTCCCTTTAGTCCAACTAAATAAATGTTTAGGCCCTATCGTAACATTTAGCCTCACATTACTCTGTCTAGTAACGTTAATTCTAATGTGACAAACTATTAAGTGCCCTTTCATTACCCCAAAACACACACGACCATGGAAATCATCAATTTCTCTTTTCTTCTTAATTATGTCTGGGGAACCCTTGGGTATCGTTAAATTGGCTATAAATTGGCTGTCAAATCTCTAGATCTTCTTGACTCTGCAGATCTTCCATCAGAGCCGTCAATCGTCGGCATGGTCGCCGTCAGAACGGCTAGAAACAAAAAAGGATTGTCTCTCCTTGAATGTCAGGCGTCTTTGCCGCGATGGACTTTTTAGTGATTTGCATTGTCCATTCGACTCTTACACAACACCTAAAAAAACACAACAGATATGCAGCATCAAAACCTTTATTATTGTAGCAGCTCACTATAAAACATGATGTAACGTTCTAATAGGATTCTTAAGAAATTCTTTAAAACGATTAACATTAAAGACTGCATCATTTTATCAAATAATCAAATAGCAAGTTGTAACACATGAATTTGGATCGTGAGATGCATTTAAGAATATGGACAATAGTAAATAATTAATCCTTCAATTAATATTTGATCCATACAATACATAGTAATCCTTT
>VKOC01009319.1:0-25845 GCA_009364415.1 Spea multiplicata | reverse complement strand
TATATATATATATATATATATATATTGATCCATAATAGTAAGAACAGACTTATGTTTTATGGCATGTTACCCCTTCCGTTCCTCAACGTAAAAAATTATTGCTTATGGATCTAAACATTTCCATATGCTTTCTTAACTTGAAGCACGGCAAATTCAGCTGTCATACTTCTGCATGCTAAATCATTGTGCCGTTAAGTCCAGATGATATAATTAAAAAGCCTGCACATATTACTTGGTGGTTACAATTGCCGTTGGTTACCATTTCCCAGGACTGGGGATTTCTTTTTGCGTCTCTGTTATGACCAGGCATGAGTTGTAGTTTAGGTCTCGACGGGGACACATTTGCATGGCCTGCCAGCTGGTTCCTGAGCACGCTTTGATTCTCAAAGGAGGCTGACAGCCCTTCCAGCCTCTGGGTTCAAATAGTAATTACCACTGACGGGAAGACATGGGTGATTAGAGATGAGACAATGGCCAATAAAAGGGTGTTCTTTCAGGGAACAAAGGAGAATGAAGGTGGCTTTAACCCATTTTAGTGTCAGAGGGGTGTGAAGTGCATTGCCAAGCAAAACATGGCACTCCCCTATGGCACGTCAAGGCTTTATTGTTCCCCATACCCCTCTGCTAAATAAATAAAATAAAAAAGGGGGGTTTACGGTTCAGAAAATAGTCTGGGTTACAGATGTTCAGGATAGGATAAAGTATGGGTCTAGCAATGATATTGAGATGAAGCAGCATCTACTTTCTGCTAGAATCCAACATATTGTCATTAAAATTACATTAAGAACCTTAAAATTCCATGTGGCTAAGGGGCTGGTTATATTTAGCTTATCTATATCTTTTTTATGGTACTTCGGTTCCTGTAGAACAATAAATATGTCTCTAAGCATGGAAACCACAATAACTAGTGTGTTTTTAATAAATCGGATGAGTGTTACGTTAAAGTTCGCTTTACTTTTCTTTTAAGCTGCAGCATTTCAAAGTTATCTGCTTTTTGACCTCTTCAGGACAGAGACAATGAAAGGTTTTCATTATTGAAAACAAAATCCACATTTATTGCATTCTTAGTCTTAAATGCATGAAATATATAATAGAATGAATAGAAATAAATATTGTTATGACTGCTAAGAACAAACCGTACCCTGTGTCTGTATGTGGGACCAGATCCACAAACTTGGCACCTGTCTAGCGTACCCCAAGTGCCGATAACGGGCCATTGAGTGTATGCAGGAGTGTTAATGGGGGCTGGAACATAGTGGAAATGGATAGAACCAAACATCAGTCACCTAACCCAGAGATCAAACAAGGACCCCGGAACTTAGGGTCCAGCGATCAGCATACCTGAATGTTATTGTGAAAAAAATACTATTAAAACCTACTTAATGTAGGGCAAACAAGGGTAAAATGCTGCGTCTTTGTTTGTTATTGATCCAAATATATATATATATCATTTCGGGAAACAAGTTCAAGAATCCTCAAAACCATGAGATTCATGAATATTGTAGTTTAAGACCAAGCTACCATATTGTCTTTCGATAATTGCTATATAATCAATCACTGTATTAACCAGTTCTTGCTTGTAGGTGTATGTCACATCTGTCACATCTGCCCTGTTTTGCCGCAGCCATGGAGAAAGCTGTAGATAAACTTGCGATAATCTCCCCTGGTTCACTGAACTTTGTAACGAACGCTGTGGTTGAGTCCTGCATTGCAGTATCTTGTCTTTAATTCACATCTCGTAGCGCTCTCATCCGTACCGTTGCTGCGTTATAGCTGAATAATGACTTGTCTAATTTTATTAGTTTGGCTGCTTCTTGGATCCAATGCCTGACTGTTTGTGCTGTTAACTCTTTAAATGCGAGGGGGAATTAATCAACCAAAGTAGAGTTTGGTTTTGCAATGCATTATGAAGGGCCAGACCTTACTGAGCTTTCCTTGCATGTGGATCTTGGTCGGATCATGAAAGTCACATCACAGATTGAACAATGCATTATGCAGGGCAAACTCGGCCCTTCTTACAGGAGAAGCTTGTTGGGTAGTCCTGTTATAATGTCAGGTGCAGTTGGTGAGTTGATTCTCCTTCATCATAGATTTAGAGATTAATCACATAGTTTTTGAGGAACACTCTACATTACGAAGGGACATTATAGCTTTTACCCAATTTACCCTTTTATTAGGGAGTTCAAAACCAATGGCTTTTCTCAGCGCCTCTGCGATCTGTTAATAGAAGCATGGTTATTGATTTATCGGTTAACCTACTCCAGTGAGGTTTCCATTAATATTCTATCCAGTGCACTGAAGCAGAGTTGGGGTTAGAGGTCATGCAAACACATGCAATGCGGATTTTAAAGTGTGTATGTGTGTGTGTGTGTGTGTGTGTATGTGCAAAATCTATTAAGCATTATTTTTGGCGGCGTTAATGTGTGATTAAAGAATAGTATAATTTATTTTGGACCATACAGTCCCCTGAAACTCATATGCAGATGTCATGATCATGGGAATGCAGATCAAAAACTTGTTTCCTTCAAAAGGGAATTATGCGACAAGCTGTTAAGATGCTCAACCAGTCGGTAATTACTTGGGCATTTTTTTTTGACAGCTGCTGCTGGGATGCGGGGAATATAGATGCAGAATTTTTGTTTACTTTTCAGAATTCCTCTTTGGAACGTCTTTTTTTTTTAAGTGAACTCTAAAAGGGCCCAAGACTACTGACAGCTGTCACGCAGGTAGACATTGTGATGATTTAATGAATATCATCTTCATATAGTCTACTCCTAATGATCAGTTCCTAGGGGGCTTTCTGAAATTGCACCAAACCAGAAATCAAACAAAGATATCAGGACGTTTATGAGAATATGAGCTATATGTTAGAAAAAATATAATAAAACAGAGGATTTAATGAAAAAAGTCCTTTTTTTAATGAAGTCTCCAGTTTGGGTTGATATTGTATATTGGGCCAACAAAGAAGAAGGTGTAAACTTTCTGTTTTCAATTTCAATGAAAAATTTGGAGACAGAGCCGTAATAATATATTGAAATTACACAAAATAACTGTAATTGTAGATTAGAAACTGAAGTGGTAATTGGCAGTTATTAATTGATATAGCACCGTCGTATTCGGCAGTGATGTGCAATAAGTAAAGAGGACATAACAGGTAGCGCATCACATAACAACTTGGTCTTCTGGAAACAAAAGGTGAGGAGGACCCTGCTCAGATGAGGTTACTTGTGAGGTTGTGTAAAAATGACAGCCGGGTGATAGTGTGACATTAAGATAATGAAGTGTTTTGGGTTGTCCGTTGAACAGATGCTAACCTCCAACGGTTTGTGACCTTGTTCTCAAGGGTGTTCTGCTGCTTCCACCCAAGACATCTCCGAACAACAGCAAGAGACCCAGTTTTGTGACCACCAGGTTTCATTAAAAAATGAGAACAGTTGAAATGAATTTGCAATAAAGTAGCACAAAAGGTTTTGAAGAACCGTTGATATTATATTGAAGGCGTCTCCCATTCACGTAACACACGGTGCACATGAAACCACAAGTCTAGAAGACTTAAACAGACAAAACATAACGTGAATGGTGATTAGATATGACATTTTCTTCTATCATATGGAGTAAAAAAAATCCACACAATTCTTTTCGGAATATCCCTTTAAGCTGAGTCTATGTTTTTGAAGACGTTCTTACATGTTTCTAGAATATGCTCCCATAAATTGTTTGAAATATCAATTAATAATATATTTTTTTTTCGTCCAGTGACTCTAAATCTCCCTCGAGTTCTTGGTTCTTGACAGGTACAAAACAGGCCACAGCAGGGCTCATTCAATACCTCTGATAAAAATCTGTGTGCCAGATGGAGTCATTTGTGTGTAATCTATATAAATATAGCTGAAGGCTCATATATCACGCTGTGAGTGCATCTGAGTGATCATGTACAGAAACAAGTATGAATAATGATGGCACTGCTTTTACAGGAGTTACTGAGTGATGTCATTTTATTTAGGTCTCATGGGATTGTTAAACAAATTACAATTTTTAAAGTAATTTTTTACTATATAAAGCACGTAGGAATGACTAAGTAGTTACCACTTACCATCAACATTATTGATATTTGCAGATACAGTTGTCTGATATATACCGTATATTGTTAAAGATTAGAGGTACTTAGTCAGTACTGTATGTCAGTAGTGTATGCGACTTGATGGTAAATATGAAAATACTGAGCTTTTGTTGGAAAATGCCTAGTGAATGCAAACAGCAGCACTCCATAGGTATTGATTGAACCTGGCAAAGGACACAAATCCGTCCTATCCTGATCAGTTCCATATAAAAAGTTGATATTTGAGTTGAGTATTAGGAAAAGGTACACTGTTTAGAAAATCACTATCGCTATGTTTGTTTAAATCATTCAATGATATCATTCTAGGCTTCCATTTAAACAAGACAAAGGTCCATACTAGGAACTAAATGTTGCCAATGTTGAAATTTATTCACATTAGTCCTGGTTTCCATTTGAACATCTGATGCTGCGTTTATCCCCGTTTTATAATGTAAATCCATAACATAAGTACTTACAGATCCCAACATATCACGGCACCTAGTCTTTTCTGGTATCTGATACTTTTTGGATCAATTTCTTCTTGGCTTCATAAACTTGGATTTGTAAGATTATATTATTGAATTAAATGATGTTGGGATAATAGCTGATTATCACGGCTTGTGTCATTCTCGCTGATATATCATGTCTAAAGTCTCTGTTTGAATATGGGTTCCTTAACTGTGGATAAATAGATAAATGGTTCTCATAAGAGCTGTTATGAGAACCATTTCTTTGTCGCCATTACCGAGACTCTACAACTGAATGTTTGTGACAAGCTATTAGAATGCTATTATTTAGGAGTGTGTGGACTAAATTATTTAATGTTTCCAGGCACAATATGTTTCCTTTCATATCACACCTACATGATTTAGTTAACACGGATGTGAGAACCTACCTCCATCAAGCCACCTGATGCTTATTCCCACTCCCATAATACATAAACTATTGCAACAAAAGTTCAGATTGTTGCTTATTTTTAACTGATTCTCAACTTTTTTCAACAATAAAAACTCAGTTGCCTTCACATTTCATCACCTTGCACCAGATTAACTGGAGGACCCTCGTTCTTTGGCAAGGCTTAACTTAAGTACTGCTTCCTGCAATTATTATTTGGTTAAGACATCTTCAAGGAAGTAATTATTTGAGTTTGATGTTATAGTACCGGTTTCTCCACATTTTATCCCAAAAAGGGCAAAACTGTTAAAGTTGCTTAATGAGCATGTCCTGTTGTGTCTGATTTTGTCGCTGATTACCAGGAAATGATGAAAATGCACAAACATCTGGTATGTCCTATTGTCCTGCGCTCCACGCTCCTCCGTGCCAGCTGCCGCACGCCATTCTATGACATATTAGCAATTTTCTGGTCAATAAGTTGTTTATTTTGTTTCTCATTAAGTCGGGATGCTACGCGAGGTGATGATGAAGCGAAGTCTCTTGTTCTGATGTATGTCTAAATAGACAACGCACGATCTAATTCTTGTTTTAGATGACAAACGCAACCATATGTAATTACGCATCATCTATAAATTACTGTTTAGCGGATGACAGGACAAACAACTTAACAAACTACTGAGCTGATACATTTTCTACTGAATACATTAGAGATACTGGATACATTTAGTAAGTTCTAATTCCATCAGAAATGATGTCTCTAATTTCTCAAGATCATATTTAAATTCAAGGTGTCACCAGATCATTGGCTCCTTCCCAGGCTCTGTATCAAATAACAACATGTGAAGGGCTTTGTGGGTGGGGCATGGGTGGAAACAGGTCCTCAATAGGGTGCAAGAACAGGTGTGGGCGGAGCCATCAATATTTTGATGGCTCCACCCATGAAAAATGATTGATTAGCGAGCATTTTAAGTTTTCATAGCACATGGCCAGGCTGACACGTATAGAGTTCTGCCCCATGGTATATGGAGGCATACATTCAGACACAATAAATCATTGATACTTTAATTGATTAATTTATTTATTTTTTCTTTGACATAAACATCCTATATACCACAGGGCAACAATATATTAACGGCATAAATATTTCCACGATAACGTTCCACAATGCGTCACGTATGGTGCAGTTGGTGTGGTGTTCTGAGCTACAATAGGCTTCTAAGTTGACAGAAAAAGCAGAACATCATGGGTAGTTCTTTCACTAAACAGACATAAATGATAAGTTAGACTTTTTGCAACAAATATCACATATATTCCTTATCACTATAGTACGATAATGAAAGGATTTAAAAGTATGGTGGCTTTAGACTGTCTACTGCCTTGTTCTCTCATTCTTTTTGTGCTAGAATCATGCCTGGACTGGCCATCTGGCACACCGGGCAAATGCCAGTGGCACGATGGCCGACAGCTCTCTATACTAACCTGAAATATCACTCCAGCGGCAGATCAGGTACTGCTGTGTGCAGCCACCACGTGAGATTAAAGATGTAATGTGCGGTCCCTCGTATCCAAATACATTTTAAGCGAAAGCACACTATTTTTTAACTTCCTTCTGAATGAACACAAGGAGCCAATGATAGAGGGAGAGTAAATGTTTAAGATGCATCCTATCTCTTTTAAGCTAATTCGCCAACTCTTCTCACTTTTGCCCATCCATGCCAGGGCCAAACGAGCCCCCCTATGGCAAGTCCAGCATTACTCACAAAGGCTTCCTCTTGTGAGGTCTTCTAGATGTCAAGAAGGTTACTAAGTGTGTTCTTTTATGTAATCGTGTCCGTATCTGCCGTGAAAGTCAATGTTTCCATGTTCTTGGAAAGTTATATCTCTGGGATTGCATAATATGCCTTTAAGGAAAAGCTGCTATAAAATTTCTGCCCACACGTACTCGCCGGTGCTGGCCCGGGGCTCTTAAGCTCTGTCTGGCAGTGCAGCTGTGAATGGTAGATCCAGTTGTTCAGCTCGCTACTGCTGGAGCCCTCGGGGAGGTAGGGGGAGGCAGTGATGGGATTAGTGTATTAATCTCTTTGTCTGCCAGGATCTATAACAGGCAGGAGGTGATGGAAAAAAAAAGAGGCTTTTGGCAGGTCTGCCTAGAATCTTTCACTTACAATACCCATTATCACAAAAGGATACATACAAGGATACTTTTCTCGTAAGCTTACAATGTCTTCAAGAGAAAAGAAATGAAACCGGATTTGCAGCTTGTTTTGGTTTTCGTCATGATGTGTTAAATCCTTGTATTTGTCGGGTTTACTAATACTTCAGAAAATATATATTATTTTAGAACCCTCCCATTAATAATAGAGCTTCCTTGTCTCTTCTTTCATTCAACCACACATGTTGGAATCTCTAAGACACATCGTCAATTAATCTAGAGTGGCTTCATCTTAGAATAAAACCTTTGTTTCTTGGGATATGGGGAGAAAAGGCATGTAAATGAACCTGATCTCTGTCATTTAAAAGTCCTGACTTCTTTTGTCAGGTGAAAGGGCAAGAGATACAGAGCTGGTGGTTTTGCCATTGTATGAAATGACCATGTGCAATAAGGACTTCCTCGGCTAGCATTCCTTATCTCTGTATAAGAGCATAGAAAAGATTGACCATTGAGGACAGCTTGCATTGGGCAGAACTACATTTTATAAAAGCACTGTTTTGCAACATTTAAGGCTGAATTTAAAGGTATGGCTGTTACTGTTTAATGTTTTCTTGGTGCGCCTTGCATTAAACGGGTGAAGAATAACAACACTCTTTACAGGATTAACACAAGAAGGTTTGGTGGATACCCTCCTCCATAAGTTAAGAGTTAATGTGCGCTAGAGTAGCCTAAGGGACGGGAAACGTTTGGGTCCCGTATGTGTAACCTTCTGCAACCTTTTTTATTTATCTTTCAGGCTCATAATGTCTGTACTAGAATCTAGCATCTGCTTCTGTATGGAAAGATCACCTTACTACCTGTGAGACCACACAGAGTTAAAAGAAATACGATGTGACTCCGTATGTTACAAAGTGGAGGCATTTACTTACACACTTTCTTTAAAAAAAAGCAATATCATTATAGGAGGGAAAATAAAAATTTTTGCATTTCAGTTATAGGGGGTGGTTTTACACGGTTAGGGAGTGTAGGCGCATGCACAGTGGCATGTAAATACTAACATATACATAGCCGCTGCTTAAACGACCCCCACCAAAATTTTTTGAAGCTGCTTAGGGTGCCCCATTACTCCATGGTCCCCATCTGAGAATGAAGGGGAAATCGTTAAAGTGTGATACAACGCTGTGATAATATTGCATCACCATAAGGTATTTTGTGCATAAACAACGTGTAGATTTCTGTGTTTGCGTCATTAAATCCTGCTGGTGTTAGAGCTGTTAGATCCAAATAGGATACAAACGTGGGAAAGGAGCCACTCGGCACACCTTATGCCCTTACAGAGTCTTCAACTCTCGAGCTGTTCTCTTTTGGTATCTCTTTCCAGTGTGAGGAGCGTTGGGACCGGAACGCCAGCAAGCACCGGACCATATTGTGAATTATTCACTGCGGCAGCTCTGTCTAGTTTGATGTCAGTTTTTACAGATTTACAGATTAAACTATTCTTTATTGTAGGGCAGTGGCTAACATCTGTTACCATTAGTGGCCAAGTACTTGGCCCCATGATTTACTGCACTTGGCATATAGGCATAATAATATATAGTAACTTCTGTCATCTTCCCAGAAAAAATTGATGTGCATCAGTCAGCAGTATTTTTCAGTTCCACCTTCATAAATAAAGCTGTTATGTCTGTTTTTTAATCGCCGTTTGGTTGCCCATATGGCCCCAAGTTTCAACAAATCACGGCTCTTGAGCTAAAACATGTTTAATCTAGAACTCTGCTCTTAGGGATTAAAACTTTTTCAGTACAAGCAAAGCATTAATTCTATCTCTGCGTCTGGTTGCCAAAAGGTTTTGTAAATCAGAATCCCCTTCTAACTATTATGATACAAATGTCCGTTATGTATAATGGATTGTAAGCTTTCAAGGACTATCTAGGTCTCTTCTTCAGGCATATTAGATCTAGATAGTCTCAAACGCTTGCAATCCATTGTACGTCAGTTAGCCAATAAAGGAATCACCTTTGCTTTTTCTCTTTCTATGGCTAACATGGTACAAATCTATATTTTTAATGTCAGTTATGGCATTTTACAATAAGGGGATGAAAACATGCATGGGATCGACATAAAGCTATCCTGAATCCAAGGCAAGACCCAGGCTAGATGGGCGGAATGGGTTTTATCTGCTGTCAAATTCTTTGTTTCTTTTTTACAAACCTTCCAAATACTGCGGTTTTGACACTGAGGGGGTTGATCCCAATCTGGGAAGCATCATCTGTTAACTTCTTACACAAATTAGACAATTTTGGAAGGCAGATGAGCTGCAGAGGCTAAAATTACACAGTCTCATTCTTCTGTTTTTTTGGCATTCATTCTGAACATTTGTGCTTCATATATCTATGCCTTATGGCATTTCCATGCCACAATTTTTTTTTATCAACATCTAATTAAATTCCTTGAACGGTGTTTACAATCCCGCATCCACATAGTTTGTAACTCTTGCTTTTGTCATGAAAGCATCTAAACAAAATAGCAAACAAATGATGCAATGAGGCTTCAGGCGTTCTGACCAGGAAAATTCATTAAAAGCTCATGTTCTAACAGGAAATACTTCTGGACACATTTTGTAGGATTCGCACAAAAGGAATGCCTTTTAGGAGGCAAACGCTTGTTATGAATTAAGGGTACTTAAAAGTACCGTATATGAGAAATCTGTTTTTTTTTTTTTCATTTTTATGGATTCTCTTATATTTTGAAGGAAACGGGTGAAAATATCCAGCAGAATACAGGTATTTATTCATTTTAAGTAGTATAGCATTAAGCCTTATTTTCTTCACATCCCACATCGACAACATCACTCCTAGCTGCAAAGGTTAGTCTAAAATCAGTCCCCGTTATCTTCGGAGTTAGTACCTGGATCTCTGGAACTAAACCCCTTAGTAGTTCCAGCTTTAAACTTTTGTTTGCTTATAGTAGATATGTTCTGCTATTTAATTCTTTTTAATTCCATATAATGAACACTTGACATTAATCACTGTTCCGGAGTATCTCAATTTTTATCTGTCTGATCCTACCACAAGGGAACCAACAACTCCAGACATACTTTTTGGCCTTCACGTGGCTCATCGGTGGGGTCCGACTGGTATCCCTTTAGGCAATAAAAATTCACCTAAAAAAAAAAATGTCCTGGTAGGTTATGCAATATGTTGCACATTCCTGTTCCGCTGAAAGTATTAAAAATATGTAATTTATTGTATTGCAGTGCAGCGTCTGTAGATTTTTTCCATTTTTCATGGAAAGTAGTTCTTCCTCTACTAATAAGTGTTTGAGACATAACAAAAAACATACCTGATCTTCTAAAGTCTAGATAGAATAGATATTCCTCTGTTTATGCATTTGCTGTACTTTACATTTTTTGTGATCGGGGGAATGGATACCTTTGTGGATCATTCGGCTGGAGACCAGGCGAGTAACTAAAAAGTATATTACTTATTCTACTATGATGACTTTAATTTAATTTGTTCTGGTTTAAACTTGCCCATGAATGGCCTCAGTAACACAAAAAGTAAATGTATACCGTTTTAGCAAAGGCAATTTCAGATCTTATACTTGCACGTTTATTTTTACAAGGCAGTAGAAAAACATAACCCATAACTTTTTCTCCGCTTAAGGTTCCGCGCGCATACAAATTCACCTTTTCCCCAAGGCAAACGGCGTTGCCTAGAACTTAATCATGAAGGGTCATAAAGCCAGGGGCAGGTTATGTGACTTTGAGCCCAGGGGCATGTCTGAGGAGCAGGTATTCCCATTACCAGAGATTCTGGGGTAATGTATAGAGACGGTTCTAAAGTACTCTGAAGATATTTGTATTTGGAGTTAAAGCTCTGATAGCAGCGTCAACAAAAGAAATTGTGAAAACTCCAGAATAATCATTGCCTCTTAGAGTTAGAAGTACCAGGATCCAGATTTGATGTGCTTCTTCCACAATTCTTGATGTGCTTCTTCCACAATTCTTGATGTTCTTCTTTGTGCCAATGGTTGCAGAAGTAACCAGTCATATGTGTTTCTGATACTTTGTTTTGACTCCTTTATTTCAAATCCGAGAACTGTTGACTCCCAGCTGGCATTGGCAGCCTTCGTGGTTTCCGTGCATAAAGGGTTTTTTTTTATGTTCTGTCGTAGAAGAAATTGTTAACCAGAGGGCAATTCTAACAATAATGGGGTTTCAGAAGTCATTGATCCTTTTAATTAAACAGAAATGTAATATGGAATAAATATATGATTTATATGTGAACCGCTATATAACCAGAGGATCGCTTTGTAAGAAAATAGATGCTTTGGATGTCTGAATCTGTTACTCCCTATCAGTTTCTTTGTGTTTCAACTGTTAGCTCCGCTCTTTGACCTTCTGAAATCCGACTCTTAATGTTCTACACCAAGGAGTTAGAATTCTCACATGTCGATCAGCAATGCTGCCATTGTGTCTTATTTAAAATGTCACCACGTAAACATTGTGTGGCTTTAATGGACAAAACGGTTATGCGTGACCCGGTACAAAGGACCAGGAAAAATGCTTACTCGTGCTTAAGAATTCATATGTAAAATATATTACTATAAATAATAAAAAGACTCAATACTTATGTGAAGAAATGATATTGCTTACACTGCAGAAAATGTACCATAAAGAAAAGCTATAACAAAAGGAGATAAATTCCATTTTCCATAGCACAAAAATACAAAAATCAGTATTTGTTTTTTTTACACTGGGGCATGCAAAGTTAGTAAAAAAAATGTTCCTCATAAATGTACCTTCCAAAATATTTTAGATTAACCTGCTCCAACGTGGCACTGGGTAAAGTATGGCACAATGCAGCAAATTCTAGATATATTTCTTTTTAGAAATTGCTATTCTTAAATAAAGGGTTATCCCAGATACAACCGTTTGAGATGCTATTCAAGTCGAATGAATGAGATGGATTGGGAAGAAGCCTGAACCTACTTTGTATACAAGACATTTTTTTTAATCTTTGAAAGTCAACTCATCTTTCTTCTCTTTGTTTTCTGCAGAGAATTGAATGGCAACAATATTACGCGTATCACGAAGAATGACTTCTCTGGACTGAAGCAGATGCGAGTTTTGTAAGACCCAACTTTTTTTTTTTTTTTTACATTTCCTACAGAAAATGCAATGTGTGAAAATAAATGTGCTTGTGGAATAAGTGTCTTCTGAATTTCATTAGCCCCTTTTCTTGTATGAGAGGCATAATTTAATCCATTCAGAGGTGACATCATGACAAGAGAAGATACCTCTGATTGTCCGGTTACTGCGGACGATAAATCCTCACGTAATCGGACAGTTGGGGTTCGTATATTTACCACAATAATCAGCTAATGAAGTAATCTGGCTTGGGCCGACTACATCTAGGGCGTCAGGTCCAGGGGGGGGTGGCAGCCTCTCTGCCGCATAACAGGAAACCGAATTATGACATCATATCCCGACACCCAGAAGTAAAGACAGCAGCACAGAGGGGGAGGCAGGCAGCGCTGCCCTGGTTTAGGCCTAGGTCAGCGGCAAAGCTAAATACTTAACTGATGTTATTAACCACGCTTGCACGTTAATTATAAATCAGAAACTTCAAATCATAGTAATAATGAGGTAATAAGAAGGTATCTTCCTGCACAGATCATGCTACAATTCTATATTACATTCTGTCCATGATTATAACTTTGCTATTTGGATGAACCATGTCTGTTTGCGTAGATATTAGCATTCTGTGTCTCGGACAAGATGCCTTTTATTAAAATACAAAGAAAACAGTACTAGATTAAAGTTTCCAAAAAGTCTAATATGAGCTTAACATTATAATTTACTTAGAGCCCAAAATTACTGCCATATGATGTTTACAAGTTTCTACGTCATTGCGTTGAACGAAGTCAGCTATTATGTTTTATTGGAGAACGCAGGCTCCTTGCATGTATCAGGCTTTTTTCCTTTAATCATCTTTCACAGGAGTACTTTAATTTTACTGAAAGTTCATATATTTAGAGTCAGTGGTAAAGGCAGCATTGTCAACAAACAATACATTTTAAAATACTTTAATTTTACTTATCTTTAAGGGGACACCGTCTATGGTCTTGTTTTCACACCACTATTAAAATCAGTTGGAGGACTATCTGCGCCTGCGCGGAGCATATCCATACACATAACCCCCTATCCATTTGCAATAAGGACTACACAAAAATTTAAAGGGTCTGCTCAGCTGTCATATGCATATGATGGCCATAGCATGCCTTTAAGATGCCACCATGTACACGCAAATACCACCAATTGGTCTTAAATTGTCGGTATGTACAACCTGTCATGCTGGGTGGCTTTCTGGACATTCCGTCTGGTAACATCTTTTAGAACTATCTATCTTGTCATGTGATACTTCTCTCATTGGAACCACAGTTTTAATGGATAATTAATTCAGCGTGTCTATTATTAAGAGTTATATCTGAGGCATAGAGGGGTACATGTGGTTTAAATTTCATTTTTAACATTTTTATCTTTTTATAGCCCTGTGAAATTAGGTTCAGCGGGGGTCTAAAAACAGTTGAATTCCTGCCCTTTGTTCCCTTCTAAATTGGAGGGAAGCGCAAATATTCCGTGTAAGGGATTGGAACTGTGGAAATGATGCAGGGACCAACTGCTGGTTCCGATCTCTTGGGATTGGGATGACATTTAAGATCATTACTAGCCTGTTGTATTTAATCTAAAAAAACAACAGCGACAAAAGAAGTAACAACAACAATAAGTGCGGTATTCAAGTACAAATTCTCTCTGTTAATAAGAGAATAAAAATTGTTCTTGGTTCCCTTTCGAGCTGCTTGTACTTAATAAACGTACAGCGTCATTCAAGTAATGTAAGTGTGTGATGATGAAGATGATGAAGAGTGGAGTGGGGTCCAGAAGATGAAGGTGTGGGGCATTGTGGCCCATAATGGACACTTTTATCAACTCCATCATTTTTCACTTCATATAGCACCGAGCCTTGAGCTTAAAAAATGTTTTATGTATGTTAAAAACTGGAATATTTATTTGGTAGATGTGCTGGTCTATGTTATCTTTTCCAATTTTTTACATGTATTAGCATGTATATAAAGTACACAATTACAGGCTGGTTAATTTATAGCATTGGCTAAATTATCAGACTCATGTAGATGTCAGCGTTATAGAGTCTACTCAGATGGAATTCTTTGCTACCACTTTGGAAAGTCCAAAAAAATGGCCAGAAATTATCTAAACACAAATTGTACATGTCTTAAAGCACCATCAGAGAGTGCGAGAACTTGCAGTATTATTCCCAGATCCAGTACCTTGTCCTGTGTAAGAGTAAATCTTACACTATTCACGTCTACGGCTGTAGAATCCCTTTGAACCTGTAGATTCCCTGCATCATGCAACGAAACATTAATAACCAAAACCTAAAGTTTTATCCAGAAAAAACTAGACTGAGGTGTAGTGTAAATTTTTTTTAAAAATGGTATTAAGTTTAACTCTTGATTTGTGACTTACATACAAAAAGTATAAGAACAACTCAAGCCAGAGCAGACAGTAACTTAATCACCTGCCCTATGGCGCCTCCCTACTCACGAGTGTTTCAAGTTTTAGCTCCTTTGTGCTATCCATCAGCATATCAGTCTTATCCTCCCCACAGTCCAAAAGATATTTCCCTGCATGAGGGAACCAACAACTGCTGACATCTGTTCCAGCCTTAGGCAAAAGTGAGCAAGTAGGTCGACGTCCGGACTCACCGTTACACTTGCGGTAATCAAAAGAATGGAGAAATTGCATACAAAGAAGGATGAGAACAATTCAACCAAGAGCAGAAAAGACTTCGCCTGTCCTACAGTGGATCCTAACTCGGGAGCATCTCAGATTTGTAGCTCACTTGTGCCATATAAGTAGACATATCAGTCGGATCCTGCCCACAAAGGCAGCCCAAGAACTGAAGTGCTTGGCAAATTACCTCTGCATGACGGTTGTTGTACGTTTGGGGAACTCATAGGGTTCACTGCAAGTGCAAAACTTATTCCAGACATGGACCTCCTTGCTCACTTACGCCTAAAGGGATACCAACTGCACCCCACCAATGAGGCCTATGGAGGCTGGAGTGGATACTTAGGATTGTTGTCTCTGTACAGGGAAGAGTTACATTGTATTATGGTTCTGAGCTGTCCTTGTGGGTAAGATCAGACTGATAATTTATTAAGGTGTTCAGAAATGGAATGACGCAATTTATTTACTCAATATTATTGACATTACATAAAATTTATTTTCTGTTGTGTGTGTGTGTATATATATATACATATATATATTATATATATATAGAGAGAGAGAGAGAGAGAGAGAGAGAGAGAGAATATAATGAATTTAGTGATGTAGAACACTGTAATACACATCAAATATTCTGACTGTTCTGCCCTTAACGTTCTGACCAGAGAAAGCAAAATCTTTTCCTGACTGGCTGAAATCACTAATAAGAAATCAACCAGTAGGCAGCTAAATTTGACATTAAAATAATGGTAATTAACCAATAAAATAATGCTAATATAAATAATAATGGTAGTAACAATAATAAGAGCCTCCGCCCTGTTATAAACCAAGTAATACAAAAGAAAATAGCAAAGTCACCAAACATTTAGAAATATAGTCACGTATAATGTACATATACATCTTTAAATGTGATTGTTTTTTAAAGTGAGCCTAAATTTCAGCAATGAAAAGTACACAGGTTATATCCTTCCTTTGTCGTGTGTTAATAATTTTGGTTAGAAGTCACCGAAATGTGTAACTTTGTAAACCAAGCATATATAACCAGGAAAAACGAGTAACTGTATTATTTGTATTTTATTTTGCAGGCAGCTAATGGAAAACCAGATTATCAGTGTTGAACGTGGGGCTTTCGATGACATGAAGGAGCTTGAAAGACTGTAAGTAGTTATTAAACACTCAACATCAGCAGCATTAACATGAGTTACGAGTCCATTTGGAATGGTAAACCTTAAAGTTCAACAGAATAGACATATTGAAAGAAAAAGAGATAGGACCCCTGCCCCTTATCATACAACTCTGTTTAAAGAAGATGTAATTGTAAGGGAGGTAGACAAGTAAAATGGAACTTGGGTAAGTAAAAGAGGATATATTGTCCAGGCAATGGTGTTGAGGAATTACTACGAAGCATGTAGAACACGTGTAGAACAGAGTGGATTTAGAAGGAGATTGGACCAATTATTCTAAAATGAGGTTAGATAGGGGGAGGCAATAGACGCTGATGCTTTGGAGAGGGAAGAAGAATGCTGGATTTGTGCATTAATACAAGTTGAAATACTCACTCACTAGTCAAGTGAAAGGGAAACATGAGAGCCAGTTCTAGAGAGAGAACAACTGAAAATACATTTGAGTTTGTTAGGGAGGACAGAGATTGGAGATACAGGGATGCACACTAGTTGGATGAGTAGAAAGGACACTAATTTAAGTGTTATAAAACACTTAAAATTGTAAACTTTGAGTTCTGCAGGCAGGTTATAGAGTCTTAAGAAAACCGAACCTGCTGAAAACACTAATAAGAAGCCAATGAGTAGTATCTAGTGAGATAGAGCATAGGTGATTTAAATGAAGAAATGAGATTGGCATCCAATAGCAACATTGACCTCTTCATCAACTTATTGTGTTTAATGTTCTCTGTTCTACAGATTAGTCTAACAAGACAGCCATTCAACATTTCTGTGAACGGATTCCATGTCTTATGAAACGTATAAATAATAAAAGACTTCTGTTGATGGTTTAGAATGCGTACACATAACTTGCGTAAGGCTTTCCATTACATTAAGCTAGTTATTGCCTAAAATGTTCACCGTAAGGTCAGTTATTATTACCTTGCACATAACCAAACTATGGTTAATCAATTTATAAAAAGATGTAATTTTTACAGAGAGAGCACTATTTGGAGCCTTTACAACCATTTAGATAACTCCTTTTAAATGGCACCGATTGTACATTAATCACATTGTAAATGTTGTAATGTGGTTTACACCCATGGCACCAACCAGCTTAATGTTGATGCTATCCCTTCGTTGAATGGTTTACATATAAAAATGTGCTTCTATGGAACATATAATCTGCTGGTGGATCCACAAAACACGCCTTTGTCAGTCTTTATAAATCATGTCTTTGTAAAGGTTAGACCCTTTAGTCCAATTGAAGGTCGTGGAAGGTCGTTTTCACTTAAAGACACACATGCAGCATAAAGACACATGGAAGGAGTACGGCTGCGTTGACATAAAAGTTACATGAAAAGGATGTATCAACCCTACATGTTTAAATTAAGGGTGACAGACCAATACACAAATGCAGGCACCGCTGAGATAAAAGACAAATTGATTCAGGTCACCTTGAGCCCTAATTCTCCTGCGTGTAGGCTTTAACTTTCCAGGATGTATTTGTGTAACCTGCCTATGGAGGCGCGTGAAATAGATACAGCAGCCGGTATCTTATCTGAGTAGGAAATTAGCGCCCTGAAGGTACTAAACAGAACTGTGAACTTTTGGGTGATTCAGGCGACAGAGTTGGATTTCATTGCTTAGATTATTGAAGCGGGTTGTCAATGGGGTGTTTACTAAAATCTCAAATTCTGGTCCATGTATTTTTTACGTCCCCGTATTTTGTTTTGTAGACGCCTCAACCGAAACCAGCTGCACAGTCTGCCTGAACTTCTGTTCCAGAACAACCAGGCACTTTCCAGACTGTGAGTACTAATTAATCTGCTCTCAACTACCTCCATGTGTATAGATAGATAGGTAGATAGATAGATAGATAGATAGATAGATAGATAGATAGATAGATGATAGAATAACATGTGCCTTTTCTTGGTACGGTATGACCTCTAGATATGACATGCATACAAAAATACCCTTTTCCATATATCACATTGCTCTGTATTTTTGTATGTTTTGTATATGGATGTTTATATTTCACCCACGAAAACCCATTGAAAACAATGCATTTTGAGCCCGTACATGTACGGGCTTTGTCATTAAGGGGTTAATTGTGATTGTATATAAATATCAGTTTGCAGATACAGATTTGCCTGTTGATTGTAATGTTATCGTTTAGAATATTTAAAAATTGTGTTCAATTTCTAGTTTGTGCTTTTCTTACCACTATTTACTTACTTTTTGTTACATGAAGATGCTATCAGTCGATGGGTTTCAATTATTCAATACTGAATACAGTTGGCAGTATTTGTGTAAATATTGTATAAGGTATAAGGGCTTTTGGGACATCAGTTGCAGGCATCTTGGGTTTTGGGTACTTTTGTGGGGTCATTCGCTGGGTTTTCGTGTAGGCTTGGTTTGGCTTTTTGGTGTCCATGGGACAATAATTTGGGGGTGCCTGAGGAGTGGTTTGCTGCACCTCATTAAAACCTGCAATAGCATATGTTGACCAAACCAGGCTTACTAACACAGTTCTCGAAATTCTGAACTCCATTGTGATACTGTATCAGATGCACCCAAAAAGTAGCACCGAAGGCATGCTCTTATTTAGACTTACAGTGAATCAATTTGATTGGCATTGTGTATAATGCATAAATTGGACTGATTTTTATTAACGTTAACCATTTCAGCCCCACTGTAGCACTGAAAGGGGTTAGGCAGAAGCAGCACACAATGAAATGTACGTTGGATAACCAATCCCGTACGCAACGTCTCAGTGCTGTTTTTCCTTTCGTGGTTAGTAGTCTATTATTTCACGATATTATTTACAAGCTGTGATTCTGGTTATGAATATAACATAAAAATGATATACAGCTGTTCGCTTTTTAAAGTTTCCTCCGTTGTTTCATTCACATTATCCAAAAAAAACTGTATCGTAAGTGTCACGCAGTTTACATTGTTCTATAAAATTGTTGTTATTCAGCTGTTTACAATCTGCATTGCGGTTTTTTTCTTTATTTTGTTTTTGTAAATAGCGTAGTAATAAACGGTTTTGTTAAATTACATTGTTACTGGTTACGTTTTATCACCAGAAGAATTCATATCATATGGTCCTCAAATGTTGTGGCAGCGAAAAGCCGGAAAGATAGAATCATATCAGTGTGAATGCAGAATGCAGCAAAAATCGGATGGCTTTAGCCACGTTGTATGAGTATTTCGTTCTGCGCTCTAGAATAGATGAACTTTTCTGGGGCTTGTGGTCAAAAAGAGTCCCAGGTTGGGGGAGTCATAGGTTCTGGGATTAACCATTTTGACAGATAACTGTGCATTTTAGACCCATGTTATGCTCTGACTTTGCCCGTTCTACGGCTTACCCTCTTCTACAACACTATGTCCAGAGAAACCTGTATTGTCAATTTGGCCCTTAAAGTGCAACATCAGGTTTATTCTTAGGTGGTGTCAACAAGACTGTTTCTTGTGTACCGATACATTCCAATCTTATGGAATAAATTGATAAACATCTGATATAGCCTAAGCAATGAAAAAATCACTAGAAATGAAGCTGAAGCTAAATATTTGGTGAAATTATTTAATATCTTCCTTTTTTTAGGAAAGAAAGAAATTGAAACGCATTGACTAGGTCGACTAAATGGTGTTACACTATGAGATACTTCTCCTTCCGCAACACATCAACTGGCAATATAGGGATTTAAACAATCTCACTATATAGTGAATAGAATCCTATTCTATGTCCCAGGGCATCCTTCAAATTAAATGGATCACCAAAGCTTGTTGTTAGCTTTGACATCCACCGGGCCTGGGGTCCTCAGTTTGACTTTAAGATTTTCCATTGAATCCTGTAGCTCTTGCACAACTTTTCTTTCGCCTCCCCACCAGACTCAGAATCTGTCTATTTATAGGAGGCTCCAAAGAACCTTACAAAAAACACTATTCCAGAAGTAAATGTTACATTTGTCTTCGTTATTGCAAAGGTTGTGACTTCATAAAAAATATGATTTTTTTTAATTTGCGGATATGAGTCAGACTGGGTGTGCGTTTTGTACTCATCCTAAATTGTTTCATTGACTCCAAATCTGGATAATCAGCGTTGGAGTTTTGTATCCCGTGTGATGTTGCTTGTAAGTTCTATACTGCTTAACCAGTACAGTATGTGATATTTTCAGACATTCAGAGTGTGTTAGCTCTGCCGGCCGTATATTTACAATATGTTCACGGTTAACGCGGCCAGTTGCCTAGTCATGCTCATTATATATCCAGCACCCTCGTTCACTTTTCACCTTATGCTCAATTAAATTCCATGTAATTCTGCACTGGTGATGACCCACTAGGCATTGCTCCAGGACTCCGAATACTCGCATGTGCCATGAAAACCCCATACACAAGGAGACAGCGGTTTGTAGGATGCTCCGGCATTGGACAGGATTAGCTTAAAAATCTTCTTTGGAGTTTCACGTTGAAAAACATTGAGATATATCTCCTTCTAAGAATAATGTTTTTTGCATCAATGAAAGGTTTTCTGTACCTATTTTAGTAGCAATTCCCATTCATGTGTAAAGGCTTATGATCAATCCAAGTATGTGTTAAGTATCCGGCCCCCAGCCAAGTTCTTATTATTTGCAGTAGGCTGTAATTCCGTAGCGAGTCTGGACTTTTCAATGTGCCTATATATATTAATGGGATAGACTGTAAAATATATACAGTAAACTGAGAGGTTAATATCTTAGAGTAAAGTACAACTTTCACGGTTCAGAGATCCAATTCAAACACAAAAATAAACTCTGTGATGTTTTGCGCTGATTGACGAGGAAGGTGTTAGTGACTTCCGCTATGTGTGCGGCTGCTTAAGGTGTTTAAATCTCTCTCTCCGCTGTGCCAAAGAGGTATAAGTAAAACGTCGCTTAGAAATTCTTCTTTCTGTAGCAACTTGACAAGCAAAATGCAAACATCAGAAATCCAGCTCTTTATAAAGCCCAGTTCTGTATACCTATACAAAACATCGAATCAAAGGGAATAACTTCTCCAAAACGTAGGGTTTAGCTGTGATGGAACTACTGGACAATCGGACAAATGTAGCTTATGAGTATGTTCCATGTTCCAATTTTACCTTTTTCGTTAATTTTAATATAATGAATGTTTCCCATTAAAACAATAACATTCCCGACTGCAACACAGTTTTCATCCTTGAAAGTCTTGTAGAAGATTCTCCTTGTAGATGAGTCGTAGTTGCACGCTGTTGGTTTGTGTGCATTTTGGAGTATATTAATAATAAAATAAGTCATCCTGTAGTAACCATGGTGAATAAAAGTAGCTATTCTTTTGTTATTTCTTTTGGTTTTGTTACAGTGTTTGTCTTGTTTGCTACTGGCTGAGCTCTTGCTGGGTTTCCTAAAAGGCGATGTCATAAAGAGCAGCTGTGGCACCAGACAGTGGAGTCCTACATCGCCTCTACTCATACTTGGAGGATGGTATTCTCCTCATCTTCTATTATGTGAAGCATTGGCATGTGTCCTGCTGGGTGTAATTAATGGCTTACCCTTCCTGTTATGTTGAACGACATATCAGGGTTTGCCAATGCTTGAAAAAAAAATTACTTTTAATATTTAAGAAACCATGTTGTTTAGATGTAAAATCGTGTTTCACTTTGTGTAAATCCACTTTTTTATCCTAACCGTGCATCCAAAACTTGTTTAAAATGTGAAACAGGAGAACATTTCTAGTCTGAATCCTGCCAAAAAGGTTTAACAAAATCATAGAGAATAATCACATTCCATCTATAGCATATTCTTCAGTTCCTAGTGGTCAACATAGATGGTCTTATTACACTTATTTACTTTTTTGAGGAGTGTTAATTTAAGCCCAGATTTTACATAATACAGATGTCCTAAAAATATCAAATTGTAATTATACAATATATATATATTCCCATTATATTAACAAATACATTTAAACTTTACATTTTTATAGTTTGGAGATTGTAATTAAGCTTATTTGTCCAAAAACACACAAAGTAAACATTATTGTATTATACACATAATAACCTAAAAAGTATTGTCATTTTGATGATGATATGGGTGCCATATTGTTACGTAGGGTGGGTAAAAATCATAATTTGAAACAGTAATCTGCTCCTCCAAGAATCTTATTCTTTTTTTTATGAAACTTTTGGGGAGTTAAATGAATTGCTATATTAAAACAAGACTATCGGTGTAATAGAACCAAAAATTACAATTTAAGTATTTATTGTGTAAATCTTTCTCTCTCCCATTAAATGATTTAACTATGGTGTATTGAACTGTTTATTAAACTCACATTTATATACTTTATGTAACTTGTGATTTGATTTTCGAGATTGTTTCATGACCTTGTGTGCTTGTCGACTACTGTTGTAAAGAGGGACATAGATATAACTGAGAAGATAATGCATCGCCTGTTAAGCAGGAGGAAAAACTAATATTTGGACATTATTGGCTTATCTAATGATAACACCAGAAAAAGGAGGTATACCTCGATAAGCTTCGACATGTCTTTAAACAACAGTAAATTTCCTTACCCCTGAGAAAATACTTAACACATTGTGATTACGGTCATTCGCTAGTCTCAGCTGGATATAATACCAATCATTCCTACTGAGCTAACATATTTCTTTCTCTATTGGGTCATCACCAATCAAAAGTTTGCAATGCTCAACCGTAAATATAACACTCGAATCCCTACTTCTTCTTCACACTTTGTCCCGTGGCTTTTGTTAAATCTGTTCCCACTTTCACACCATAAGATTCTGGGATCTATTTGTATAACTAGGAGTTTGGAAAAGAGTTAAACATTGAAATTTCTGAAGCTCCATGAGCTTATCCTGACAGATGGGCTCAGGTCTGCATAATACATTTTTTCCAGTCAGTAATATGACCTTCAAGACATCGTTCATATTAACAAATGTTCAATCATCTGCAAATTCTAAACAGTTCCCATAGGACCCAGACAGGGCATAAAGTAATGTGCCCTCTATAACACTTAATTCACAGCACAGGGAACAGTGGGCTTTGTTAAGGATTCCAACATTTCTGATGTCGTCCATGGCAGGCTCATTTATGTTGACATGGGCTCTAAGCAGTAATTTTGTATTTTGTATGCCCACTTTTCAAACCTATTTTCAATCAAATCATGTATATTGTAGTTATTTTTACAAAACATCAGATTGATTTATAAATGGGGATCACAATGGACCAATGTGTGTTTCCAACCATACAATCTACAGTGTATTCTGAGCTAGGGTTGCTTAGGGTTGAAAGTCCAAGGGGCAGATGGGGGCAGATAGCCCTGTTGGGTGATCAGTTGGCTCAGTATGCCAGTTACATGAGAAACCTTTACATTATGAACTCAATGCTGTGTGTCTGAGCAGAGCACTGAGATGTGACATCATATCTTGAATAGATGGAGTCTGCGGACATACTGTAGGTGTACACTGTATTGACTATTCATGTTTTGTGAATACATTGTGGACGATAGACATATTAATTATAAATGTTCTGTATCTGGCTACATCTCCCTCTCTCTCTCTATATTATATATCTCTCTGGATTTCTTGTGCTGAAGAATTTCTCTTTTTAGATATGTATGACTCACTCATATCATTTTTTGATGAAGCTGTGATTCATCATAACCATCAGATCCAAAATTCCTTCCAACTACGTGGCTGAAACAGTGTTGATCATATTCTAGGTCACGCGGTCTTGTGTTTACATGTAATTGATAATCAGAGCATCAACTATTTCTGGTCATTCGGGTTCTCTTGTGAACTACAAACCCCAATCATTAAAAGCTAGTTAAAAGTCCACAAAACCTGGAATGGCTGATTTACTCTAACGGCTAGGAAGACATCTGCACAAAAAAAACTTGGAGCAAAGTTATGCAAGGTCGAATTCATGCACAAATTTCTGGTAACATATTGGTTGTGTTATTTAACCCTTTGTGTAGCCCTGGACCAGTGAGTGACTCAAAATAATACTTTTGGCAGAAGAATTGAATTCCCTTTTTTTTTTTTTGGAAACTAACGTTTATAAGGCACCCTCAACCCAAAAGGTTAATAGTGTAGGATTATATTATATACAAAATGCCATTCAATACATAATCCCCACATAACTAAACATTGTTACTGGTTTGTGACCTTTTCTGCTAAACGCTAATGAAAAGACTGGTGTCTAGGTATTCACAGATGTGTGTGTGTATCAACTCTAATTGGCAATTATGACAATGTAACAATGTTCTAAGACATTATAGCAGATGGGAGGTTTTACTGAAAGATCATATAGGGGTATAAAATATAGCAGAAATCCCTATTAATTGTACCAAATCTGGTTTATTAATAGTATTGTATTCAGTGTCACTCTTCACATTTAATCTATTCATCTTTATATTGCCTCATCATTTGAGTTGTGCCTATGGATTAAACAATTTACTTTGTCTATTAGTCACCATTGTGATTAAAGAGTAAAACAACACTTGCTGTTATCTAATTTTAACATTAAAGAGTCATTTCTCTATATTTTTCTATAGTTTATTAAAATGTATTGTGTAATAAAGCTGCTTACTTGATCAAACACAAAGGAACTTAACTTTTCCATGTTAGGCTTGATTAGTGTCTTCGGAGTTAATGTGGAAGGACTGTGGAAAAATTACATGGATGGACTGATGTCTCTTTAATCGACGTAGAGAAAGTCAGGGCTTGTAGCGCAAGGGGAAACACATCATTAAGATTGCTTCCTCTGGTTTTGTCTGAAAGATAAAGGGATGTGAAAAAGTGATAAAATGACTTGAAGCCACCATGAAACATCCTGGCGTCTGAGGAAGCTGTTTCTATGGTAACAAGAGAAGCTTAATTTGGATTTTTGCCATCGGTCAGTGACTTTGTGATGATTAGCCTGCTGGCCTTGGGGAATTTGCCTGTTTCATCTTACGGGTTTTGTTTTTCTTTCTTTCCCTTGTCTGTCAAGGAGACCATCAGCCTGTGAGTCTCAGAAAAGAAAGTAGCCCACAAAGGACTAGGTTTTATGTTATGGGATTTAAATATGGGTACTGATCTTGATGCTTTTGGCTGCTTGGAAGTGGTGAGAGTCGTGGTTCAATACAACCACTTTTTGAGGTGATGGGACTTTTTGAGTGTTTATGACCATCAGTTGACCATGTCTGGGCAGGGGACATCCTCAAAGTCAGCAGATCAAGTTAAAGCTTTATGACATCAGCAGCAAAGTTTTAAACTGACTTTGACACAATATAGAAAAGTCCAGCCAAAGACTAGAACTTCATAATTTTGTTGATGAAGTAGCGTCATTAAAAATAAACAATAGCCTGCGGACATTGGAGACACTAAGGTTGTTCCACTCTTTAATGATTTAATTTGTTAATCACATTTGTAATTCGTATAAACAATTTCACAGCTTGCCTAAAGCAAAAGTTATTATGATCGGTCAAATGTACTTGTGTTATAAAAAAGGAAATATCCATACAAATAAATAAAAAATTTGTTGGTAAATATGTTTTTGTTAATTTCACTTAATATTTTTTGCATAACTTTTTTCTTAAGATCCCTGCCATGGGCTGTTTGTCTTTATTGATTGGTTGATCTGAGTTTATGTGTATTACTACTACTCCAAATTTGCACAGTAAAAACATTTTTCCTATTTTATAGCACATTAAGCTAGTAATTGTA
>VKOC01009316.1:0-13026 GCA_009364415.1 Spea multiplicata | reverse complement strand
TTCTCAATTGAAAAACTTGATAACAGCTTTTGAGGGGTAAGTATAATAATTCTTAAGTAAGATATATATTTTTCTTTTTTTACCTTTGTAGTGATAACGAGAAGCAGGAGATGCGTTAGAAATGTGTTAGAATAAGACATTCTATTCGGTGTGCAAAGGCATACACATTCAGATTCCTATTTTGCTGCTAGAATAATAATGACCAATAAAATAATTCGACAAAACAAAGCAATAATTCAGCACATTCCCAGCAAATACCATTCAAAAGACACCTATGTGTCTATGTGTACATATTCTTGCTTGCCCTTAAACACGAACGTACTAGCATCCATTTGCCCTTACAGACACATGCTTGCTTGTCCTTACACTGGCACGCTTGCCCTAACATACAAACTTTCTTTCACAAAAAACTCTCAAAATACACAAACCTTTCCATTTCTCCTCCCATTCTGTTATTCTCCCGACTTGCTGCAATTCCTGGTGGCCCTGTGGTTTCCACCACAGACCACCAGCATGAGGTCTGTCCCTATAGACCAGTGTTTCAGTGCTCCTTCATAGTGTGCCTAGATTTAGTGATGAGCTCTAGGATATCACAACACAAGGCAGCACTGAAGTGGAGGTCTGTAGAAACAGAACATGGCTTTACTTCATTTTGTGCTGCTTAGAAAAACAGGTCAATGACTGTCCCCTACTGGCCATGCTTCTTCAAAACTGGACAGTTCAGCCTCTGGGGGCATCGGCATGGTTCATCAGCATCACAAATGGTGGTGACCAAGACCTTGCTGAGCCCTGTTCTTTAGTTTTCAATATACTGTCAATACAATTAGGAGCTTGCTCAATATGTGAAACATTTGATGAAACTTGTACAAAGTATAATTAATGTCCGTTATTCATGTATACAACTGGAGGTTGACCTTGTGTGATTATCTACTGGCAGAGATGAGGCGTGTTTCTCTGTGTATGTATGCATAATATATATTATACATTTAGGTGTGTGTGACCTTTGAAGCCTAGAGGCCCCTACCTAATCAAGTATTCAAGTTTCCCATTAATAAGAACCAATTAAATATAATAACACTAAGTCACTATTTCTGCTTTTTTTGCAAAACAGATAAAAATATTAGAGATTGCAAGATAAATGCTATTTCTGAAGATCATTAGCCATGTTGGGGTCATCCACCTCATTCTTCAAGAGTCACTGACTGGCCAGAGCTCAAGAGTTCCTTCAGTTAACATGTAATAAGCCAATTAACTTTGCAAATACAACAAATCAATATGTTTATCTAAACATTGCTCTGACTTAAGGAGCCGGATACCCATGAGGACTAAGATTGTACACCCTAACTCTACATAATTAAATGTAATCAGGAAATATGACACAAACGTAATATTTTTGAGGACACGGAGCTAGAGGCTGTGAAAAATTAACCCATGTATATGACATTCTTTACAAACAGTGATAAATGTTCTAATGCATGTATGACTATGGTATTGTGACATCTCATCTCAAATGTAGAGTATCCAGCTGTGTGTAAAAGGCATAAAATGTAAAATTGTTGTGTAAATATATCTGAACAATCTTTTATCTAGCTTGAGCTAGATTACAATTTTAAATATGCATGCATTTGTTGAGTGCCATAGAAATGTAGTTGTAAAGAAACCTGACCAAAATATCTGAAACAATGAGATTACATTTATAACCAAGATACCTGTTGACCTATGAACAAAGCCGATACATTTGTCCTATTAAGGTAGAAGAGCATGTTATCGTCAGTATTTCCCTTTTATTGTGCGTATAGTTTAGGTAATTTATCTTACTGCCTTTTAGCATGAGTATGTCTGGCTTTTAAGAACAATATATGAGGGAACTGGTAGCATAGGAGTGGAATATCAGATCTAGAACTCACTTCTTGAGATTGGACTACCACTTGTGTGGGTGCACCGGTGAGTATTGGAAATAAGCACATTTCTTGTATTATATGCAGAAACACACAATTAATATGCCCAAACTTCCATTCTTTATTTATAGTGCCAAAACCTGAACAGATCACAGAAAAATGGTTGAAACCGTGTTGAAATTAACCTTTCACTTTTATCAACTAGAGAAATCAGACAGCTGTTAATTACCAACAACAAATAAACGAAAGAAGGTGAATCAAGCTCAATCAAGACATCAGCGTTCATATACAATGAGCTATTATCCTGTATCTTTATGGCAGATTGCAGCCTTTATCTTGTGCAATATTTGGAAAACACGTACAGATTATGTCTACTTGATCTTTATTATTCAATATATACCTTTAGAGATGTTGACAGGTATACAAATGTTGAAGTAGCATAATTTGTGCATGTATGCCTATATATATATATATATATATATATATATATATATATATACTATAGACAAATATTTAAATTGTTTACCATATAAACATTTTATGTTTATGTCTAGGCAATACATAAAATTAATTATTATCCAAAGGCTGGGGAAATAAATCAAAGTTTGCAAATATATAAGGAAAAGTTACATTTTATTCTCAAGAAAATATATTTTTAGATTTTTGTTTTATTGTTCATTTTCATTTTTCTTTTTAAATTCTTGGTCATTTATGTAATACAAACTGACAATTAAAATAGCTGGTAGTCTCCAAATGCAGGAAGTGTATAAATAAAAAAGGAACATGAATGATCATACCACCCATAAGTATTTAACATACAAAACATTAGTTTTGCTGTAAACCTCAGAAGAATCATATCACAGAAAAGAGTACGGCTGGCCTAGGATCCATGTCAAGTACCAGCAAGGGAAACATGTTGAGAAGACTATAACAACTATTCATGGTGCCATGATTTTGTACCTTGGCTTGTCTCAAATGTGATGTCTAAGATTCTGTTGATAAATGTTAAAATAAAGACACCATTTGCCACTTGAAGGTTGACACAATTAACAACGCGATACAGATTGCAGAGCATGTCTTGTTTTCAAATAGTCTCACTTGGCATGGTCTTAAATTCTGCTTAGAGAAAATTGCTAAATATGAATGTCACATATTGACATGACATTGAAACTATGTTGTGTCGCTGTGTGAAAATTAACTCCTAATAGAGAATAAAGCGATTGCAGACTCAAATCATTCTTGTTGCTTGCAAGAGTTTTTATATTCACATATTCATAGGAGTACCTATCAATAGAAGACCCTAAGGACAGCTTATGAGTTGAAATTTTCCCTAAAAAATAATTAATACATTGCTGCACTGTACTCCTAAAAGGACCATCGTGCTACAAAGTGAGATTCTCTGGGCCAAAGTACATGAGTGGAAGGGGAAAATATGAAGGTAAACATTGCTTGTCCTTTCAGTAACCTTCTTTTTATAGAACACTTTACCCTAGAACAGCATATTATAATATATGTGTATGTTATCTTGCTTTCTATCTTTCAGCATTTAAATTTCTTTAGGTTTTCTTTATTGATTCATTAAAATGCTAAGAAAATATTTTACATTTGTACAGACTAGAAAATGGTGCCAAAAGGAATAAATCAGCGATCATATACACTTTAACACGTACAATAGCTGAGGTTCCCCTTTGCATTTTTGTGTGCCCCCTTGCACATTCATAGAGGAATAGTGTAGAACCCATTATGAATTTGCCTCCTTCGCTACCTCCAGCTTCTAGGTCTGCAAGAGATGGATTTTGCCCAACACCCAGATTGCATATTACTTGCAATCTTTTTCTCCAAACAGCATGCTTCTGCCATCTTTGTCCCCAAACAGCTTGTTTGTGCTACCTTTTCCCCCCAAACAGCCTGCCTGTACCATCTTTGCCCCCAACCTCCCTGTGCCATATTTGCCCCTCCCACTTACACATCTATATCCATGCTATTACACACTTATACATACATATATAAATACATACTCATTCACACATACTCATTCATTAACTAATTCACACATACCCATTTATACATATTCATTCATGCACTCATTCATACATCTGCAGCTTCTACTAAAGGAGGCAATTGGCGATGCTGCACGGGGAAACTGGAGTGTCCCCTTAATTTTTTACTCCTTTACTTTGCTGTAAGCAGTACAGCATACTTTCCAATATTTCAAATAACTAAATGGAAGGTGATGAGTTTTACTGAAAACCTCTAGGTAACTTTGTGACCTCCTGAATTAAGTAATGGGCTTAGAAGAAGAATGTATTTTATTTACAGAATGTAAGCCTGTGTTTTATTTATGCACTGACATGGCTGTCGAACATTCTGAGCGGCTAGAAAAAAAAGGACATTGGGGAGGAAAGAGGGACAAAGGGATATTCTAATTGAAGAGAAATTGTTTTTTATCTATCTTTTTTATTTTACCTCTGTGTTCCATAGTGATCATATCACATTCAATTTCTTTTTTTACTTGATGCATTAAACTAGACAACAGTTGTTTTGTCACCCAAAATATTCTTGGTGGCACTAATTGGTCTGCATATGGAGCTGGTCTATTCTTGCAAATAATTCAAATAATTTAGTCATGTCTAGCAGTAACAGTGCGGAGGAGTCTAGAGCAAATTGTTCACTACTGCAGCTGCACTCAGCTGGCTAAGGTCCAAGCACTCAGAAGTTTTGGGAATTACTCCAGTTTTTGAGCCTTCTGCTCAAATTAGTAAAGTTGGTTCTTATCAGGCGAAAGATTACAAACTATCATAAAAAAAATTAACACAAAGTCTTTTGTTTTGCTTAAAAAAAGAAAGAGGGGGGGGGAAACATTTAAAATGTATTTACCAAAAATCCATATTTTTTGTGTATATCTTTGGATCTCAGGTAATCAAAGGGGACATCATAGGGCTTCATCTAATAAAAGTTAGTAGTATACTAGCTTAAGGAGCAGAAGCGTTATCTGATTTGAAAGTATAAAAGCACCTACATCATAGTATTACAACTGTGTATCAACATTAATATATGGACACCTACTCAAAGCAAAGTCATTCTTTACGCATGCAGACTGTACCAACCTTGGCTACCACACTGGTTCTCAACATGGGGTTGTCACAGTCCTGATCAGGTGAGGCGGTTCATGCTGACTGATTCTACTTCTCTTGGGTTTTCATCTTCTATACAACTGTCACTATCTACAGCATATTCTACTCACAGGGGGTCCTCGTCGCACATAGCGATATAAGGACAGAGGTCAGCTTAATGCAATATTATACGATTTTATGAAGCAGCACTTTGTGATAATTGTGTCAATTAGATTTTTGTATACTTCTGTTAATGCGTTTTTGTAGTTCACAAATGGCTGTAAAATGTTTTTTATATGCTGGAAACTGGTGGTTTCCATCCAATTCCTTTCTATGAAGCAGAGATCTTTTGATATTTATAATCAGTATTGGCCTTTTATGATCAGCTGAGAGGGAGCAGGAGATCTGTGGCAGTGCTGGCAGCATGTATTAGACTTGTGCATTCACATTCATGTGAACTTGTTTTTTTTTTTAACGAAAATAGCCTGTTTTAGTGCATATGTACGAATCTGCCAAAGGGGGGCGAAACTGCCAAAAACAGATTGCAAAAGTACCAAAATGTCATTAGTTTTCTTCCATTTCTGTCATGTGTAGTCGCCGTCATTACAAGCGGTTTTGCCGCCATTAGAAGCTATTTTTGTGCTCCTTGATAAGGTAAAGTGTGAGGGACTTTCTGTACGAGGGTACATATCAATGAGAGGTGGTCTCATTGATGGTTATGGCTGTGACTGATAGGAAAAACTCCCACAGGTTGTTGGACCCAACTTTTTTCACTCTGGCCAATCAGCATTTACAAGGGAAGGGACAAGCATTAGATATATACTTGTGCTGACGCCATTTTAACTTGTTGGTAGCAGCAGTTACAGACTGGTGAGAGTTGGAGTGTGAGAGAGTGACAGTTTAGCTCAGGCTGCGATTAATGCTCATTGCTCACCTTCCATAATGCAAGTTAATTAATAAAATGCAGAAAATGTACTGGTGTGGGGTGGATTGGAGAAGCTGTAGTGTACCACTGTAGTCTAAGCATATAATCTATACACCACTTACATGCACTATATCATTTTACGGCAAACCACAAAATATTAAGTAGTATCTTTCTATCTTATATATTATTCTTTATCTTCATTGATAAATATTGGTAACAAAAAGTAGACATTCTACTGGCGCACAGTGTGACTGCCTTTCAGTTGTTTATAATTTAAAAATCGTTCTCAAGTACTTTAAGACAGTTGCCCATTTACATTACCAGCCACACCTCTATTTTTTTTAATTATCTTTTTATTATCCATACCACTATCATATCATATATTATTTTTCATTGATAAACATTGGTGACAAAACTAAGTATTTTTATATGTATAATATATACTATTGGGGAAATTCAGTTGTGCTCCTAGGGGCTGCATGTCTCTCTCATCTGCCAGTGCCTGCTTTCCCAGGCCCAGTGCCCTGCTGCTGCTACTCTCTCAACCTCCTTAATCTAGGGAATCAATCCTTATTTTCTCTAATATGGGAGAGTCAGTCTTATGGCTGGATGTCACTGCCAGTGCCTGGCCTGTGCCCTCTGCCTCAATGCCCTTCCTTACTGTGGGGGATCAATTAATGTTCTTGTTTCTAAAATGAAGTGGGGAATCAGTTTGTCTCCTGTGCCTGCCCTGTGCCCTGCTCTGCCTCTGCTGCTGCAGCTCAGTTTCCTATCTTGTTCAGAGGGATACATAATTTTCTAATTTGGGGTGAAATTTGGTGTCCTGTATGGTCAGGGCCGGACGAAGACTTAACAGCCCCGGGGGGGCGGCATTTTAAACTTCGCCGACGCCTTTATCTACCCCCCCCCGGTACTTACCTTTAAAGAGTCCTGCGGTGAGTCTCCCTGCTCTGCCACGGTGCCGGCTTTGTAAATGCTGAAGCGCCGAAAATTGACGCACTTTCCGGCGCTTCAGCATTACAAGGCCGGCCGACGACCAAACAGGGAGACTCGCCGCAGAGGAGAGAGGGGTGCCGAGCGGGTAAGCGAAAAACCACCTAGGCTCCCCTCTCTCCTCCGCCTCAACAAAAACAAAACAAAAACGCTTGGGGCGGCAAAGTGCCGCCTCTTCTAAAGTGCCGCCTGGGGCAACTGCCCCAGTCGGCTCCATTGTAGGGCCGTCCCTGTGTATGGTGGGGCTATATATGTACCAGTGTTAACCTACTCCCAGTGCACTGCTACTACTGCTGCTGCCATATCCTCTTCCTTATTCTGTGGAAACAATTAATCAAACTGTTCCGATATTTGGAGAAATTGGGTCCAATAGCATCCTGCTGGATGTCTGTAACCATTTCTGCAGCAGCTATTGCTGGTAGTGGTGGTCATGCAATGCAAAACCAAGTGTGGATGTCTTCCTTAACCTTACACTGATGCTGCTGTAGATGAAAGGTGAGTCCAGAAGGTTTCAGAGACCTCCCCCTGTGGGAACGCCTCCCAAAAAAATGCTTCCGAATTTCGTACGAGCCTTATGACCAGGAAATGCGGCAAAAACAAAACAGAAATTTTGTCCAAATCGAGTTTGCTTCCCATGAATAAGTCTAGTATGTATACAGTGTGTTTGTGTGCATGTGTATACTAGTCACTATGTATTTGTGGACCTATAAGCCTGCTGGTGTGCATGTGTCTGTCAATGTGTGGGGTTACTATGTATCCATCTTTTGTTGGGGGTGGGGCACCATTGTCTGGGTGTTGCACAGGGTGTCTGAAGGCCTAAGGTCAGCCCCAGAACTAAGCATTATGCAAGACCATTGAAGCCCTTAATGCAGATGAAAACAAGCTGTAACTCTTCATAAAGGTGATGCCATTGCAACTCTTTAACTAATAAAGCACAGAGTAATATAACAATATACAACCGTGTAAAGTAGGGAAGTGGTTACTTGCTGTTTTTGGAGGTAGATCGCCACACTACTATATACAGAAGAAAGAATATACAGACCTGTATAACTGCTTCTGTGTATTTATTCAACCTGCAACATGCCTCTGTATATCTTATTCACCACCTAAACCCTGTCTAATATATCAATAGGGATTCTAAAATTAATGAAATCCAATATAATTAACCCTATGCGTGTTTCACTGTCATTATCCCTATGTATCATTGGGAGCTGTGTAATAATTAATTTTGTTGCAACCAGTAGAAGGGTCCAATCAGTGGGAATAGCCCATTGGTTTCTAGGGATGCCAATTTTGCATCAGCTTAATTTTTATATATAACGTCCACTGAATTTGATGACCGATCTAGTATTGCTCCATGGTCTTGTCTTATGTTTATTATAAACCTTATGCCTGTAACCCAAGCATGTTTAAATTCTCTGACTTTATTATACCGTTGCCACATCTGCTAGAAGGCCATTCCATAAAAAAATACTTTTTAAACAGATTATTGTGCTGGGGGAATATAGACTGGTATTCTGTAATAGTCTTGGTTCTTGCTCCTCCCAAGAGCATGCCTTACTTTGGCCCCATCTGTGCCAACTGATCCATATACTTAATTTTAGATTAATCCTTAGTTTTTTGTGATATTTACCTGTGATGCACTAAGACTGATGTAAATGTTTCCCCGACTACTTTGGCTACAAACTAACACAACAGCTGAGAATACCTGGGAAATTCTGGTCTCCGGCTACCCGGAGGCTTCCCTTGCGGGATGCGGCCAAGACTGCCCACTGACGTCAGCGGCCGATCCCGTGATGTTGGTGGGAGTTTCCTGCTGACGCTGAGGGCGTTCTGGCTGATGTCAGTGGGAGTTTCCGCTGATGTCAGGAGTGGTCCAACTAACGTTGGGGGCGTTCCCACTGACGGCAGTGGAAAACATCCCCTTTTAAAAGGAAAATGGGCAGGGCGTTCAAGACCCCGCGACCTGGAGGATTCGGGTCTTGACCCGGAGAACCGATGAAGCGGTGCCTCACCCGGCAATCTCCGGGTCAAACCCGGAGAGTTCCCAGGTATGCAGCTGAAGTTTATCAGCCAACATTAGATTCTTGTCCCCTAAACAAGACTTTTGAGAATTCTTACAGAACTGAAAAAGTTTGCTGATGATATAAAGTACACCATGATTTATTAAAATTGAGAAAGCATAAGGAACCTTACAATAATTGATGAAAGTTAAGGTAACGCCACAGTAGAACCATTTTCTTTGCCATGTGAGAGTTTTTCGAATAGCATTTAGTACAAATTCATCTGAAAAAAATAACCACCAGGTGGCACCAGAATTACCACTTCAGTAAAAGAATGCATTGTGCGGCCGAAAGCTTCAAGGTTTAAAGCATTTACTGAAAAATGTAAAAAAGAATGGAAGCTACACATTGTAGTGATTATACAGTATACAGTATACAGAGGCAGATCTTATTTAATACTACTATCCTTTAAACGCCTAAATCATTTTAAAGGTTTAATGTACTCTTCTTTTTTTTTTATTCTGGCAATCTGAAAAAATCTCTCTGATGTTAAATGGAAACTCTGACCGTCCAATTTTTTTATAATATCACATTTGAAAAGTCACTTTTTTTTAAACCGTGAAAAATGTTTACATTATTGATTTTAAAATCTGTATATTTTGCTCCTAGTTGTTGACTGCTTACTTATTCACTGTATCAAAAACTATACGGAATGTGCAAATATTGTTTTTTTTTCTTTTCCGCATCATTATCACAACAATGTGTATCTTTTTCTATGGCTCCCAAAACTAGTGATTTATAGCATCTTACAATTAAGGGTATGTAATCATATTACATGCAAAGTAAGGATAATTCATATGGAAAAATGTTTTTATGTATGCATGACCTTGCATACGTAGTAATTATTTCAGTAAATGAGTTTTTGTAAGGAGAGCAGAAAGCTTAGATTGTATAAAGTGCAGATGAAATGCAGAAGTCGTCGGCATTTGGAAGCAATTTATAAGTGTGGAGAATCTGAAAGAAAATGAGAATGTTGGTGTCAGGCGAGCTTAATTATAAACCACATCTATTTTATTATAATTACGCAGCTTTACAATTCCTATATAGTGAATTTTATAAATTGTTTCCGTATTTGTGGTTCTGAGTTAACAGCTGATGAATAAATCCCTGCATTATACCGACACTTTTGTGGAAGATGTCTTATGACGACAATATTTACTTGACTATTGTTTTATGCGAACGCTACTGTCAACACAAAAGCTCCATAGCATTCTGCTTGACAAATGCCGAGTTCTGTGCGTTTTCATTGCCTGTTGAAAGACAAAAACCCCCATTGTAGTCAATTTCCATAATATGTATAAACTGACTAACATAAATAACATAAGCATTGTTTATATGTTCATAGAAAATGTGAATATAGTAAAATATTTTTTTAAATGATACAGAAATGATACAGAATTTAGGCATGACATTAATTCTTTTGATTTTTTTTTTTTAGATTTAGCACAAAGATAGCCTGATTTTATTTTTTTCGTCTCATGTCTTTTTTTTCTTAAACGTAAAAAAAAGGGAGATATTATGATATTAGACAACGAATGAAAGTTTCATAAATCATGTTTTGGAGGTTTTCATTTTTGATTTGCTGAAAGGCAAGTAGTGTTCTTTGTCACAGGTGGCAAACTCAGCCATTGGTGGATAAGATCTGATGTTTAGTTATTCACAATGGCAATATTAACGAAAACGCAGAGAGCTCCAAGTGTTCGTTTGCCTATTCTCCGTCCTGTTACGGGTACTACAACAGGCTAGAATAATGTAGGTGGATGTGTGGAGAAGCATTTCTACACCTCTCTCTCTCTCTCTCTCTCTCTCTGCAGACCCGCCTGCATTATTCTGGCCTGGTGTAGTACTTCTGCAACAGGTTGAAGCCTTGGTTCTCGCATTCTACTCTCATGGAAGGAATGGAGGATAGACTGTCTCCATGTCGAGCACCAAGGCTCCGTACTGTTGCGGAAGTACTACATCAGGCCAAGATAATGCAGAGAGATTCGTGGAGAAAGAGAAGCATTTCTGTCACAGCCCATCAGTGAATCCCCTACAACACCTTCCTGCAGGGGGGGCATCATAATGAGCTCTGTTGCCTTCCTGGAGGTCCGCGATGCACACCCTGTCAGACTTCAGGCAGGTGCCTCTGACCTCCCCTTCTATTATACTTTTCCCTCAACCGATAAGATTATAAGCTTGCAAGAGCAGGGCCCTGTTCTTCTTTTGTACCAGTTTGCTATTGTTTGTGATTTAAAGTTATGCTACCGACTCTGATTTGTAAAGCGGAATCTGCCGGGGGTATATAAATAAATGTACTGTAATGCCTCTACAAAGGAAATGTGCGGCTATAGAAAAACGCCACGGCTCTTAATGTTACCTTGCCTCCCAGAGGCATGGAATAGCTTGGAGGGCTATTTAAACCTTCATTTGTGACCAGACCAGCGCCAATAATACAGCAGGTTAGCCTTTCACCAACATTTCATATATGTTGATTACTGCTTCTCTGGTTTTGACCCAGCTTGTTTTTTTTTTTACTTTGCCTGTTGTTCCTGCAATCATGTTGGGTCTTAACTTTGGCCTATATGACTATTCTTCAGCCTCCAGCTTGCATCATGTTCCAGGTTCTGGTTGCCGTTCTGTGGGTTGGGGTGTCCAGTGGTGACAATCCTACCATTTCCTGCGTATCCACCTGATATACCGATATGGGACAATTTCTACATTTCTCTTTCTCCATGGATTTTTTGGCCTGGTGTAGTAGTTTACAACATGGCAAACCTTGGTACACCACAGGGCCAGCCTTTCCCTCATTCCTCCAATAGGCAATGCCCTACAAATGGTAGCCACAGAAAAGTGTTTTTTCCCCCAAATTGAAAAGGCCTTCATCTCTTATACAAGACTTTCAATCCTCAAAGATTTTCAGTTAAAGTAAAACTCTAAGGAGGAAACGTCCAATCTTCAAAGTATTTTCATTGTTTTCAAAACCAGCAACTTGAATATCTATCTATTAAAGCAAAGTGCCACTTACAGATTAGATGCCCTTCTGGAGTTATATTACTGTGAATTGTATGTATGTTTGGATGCCATGGAGGGATTTTTTTTCCACATTTTCTAAAAGTGTGATCTTTTGATATTCTATTAAAACAATATTTTGACAACTAGCATTGGTACAGAATTCTTACAGGCTACAGTAGGTTTTGTTTTGTCAGCATGAAAACAGTTTCTATTTTTATTATGCATGAGTTTTGAACACCACATAGGTGATTTTATCTTCAAATCTTGTGAAATTCGAGATCTGTAACTACATCATGTACAGCACTGATAGGTGGTCTTGGAAGCTCATGCATTACTGACTCATTGAATTATTACCCTGCTGATTCAACAAAAAACATGAAAACCTGGGAAAAATAAAGCTTTTCCAGAACCAATATAATTAGTCAATCCGATTCTCAGCATAGTCTGCTTTTAAAACCAATGAGTTTTTTTACCCTTAAGAAAATCATTAAGCAAACTTGTTTAGGGTTTCAAAAAAGGCAGAGTAACTTGCCATCCGGTGCTAACTTCTCCAACATGTCATCCCTTTACCTTAGTGGACAGCGCTGGTTGCCTGCAGTTTAGGTACCAGCAGTGCCCATAAGACAGTGTTCGATCCTCAATGTCAAAAGACATGCTGGATGAATCCAGCACTAGATGGTAAGTTACCCTTTTTTAAAAAATGTAATTCTTTATTGTAATGGTTATTTTTACCGTACTTAAATTTTACCTTAAACATTTTAAAGATTGTAGAGAGATTGTCTACATTTAGTTACGATAATTAAATAAAATGGGATTACCCAATGGGTAGAGAAGGTATATTAGCCATAATGTGAAGAAAAAAACAATAAATGTATACAACCCTTCTCGTCTTAATATATTTGTAAGGCAACTGGGTAAAAATGTGTAAAAGCGACAACCCAACCTTTTCCAAACTAGTAACCTCAAGATTAAGATAGCAGTGGCTTCTTCAGCTTTTATATTTAGGGGGGGACACATGGAGGGCCAGGGACCAAAGTAGG